>JAMQGT020013910.1:0-64270 GCA_024447675.2 Pterophyllum scalare
TTGCAAGAGATGGAAAGGTACAGACTAGATATACTCTGGGTCAGACGAATGCTGTTGACACCAGCAATGGATCCATCAGCCTACACTCTGGACATGACAGTCAACATATGCGGAGAGCCCGTAAAGATGTTAGAATTTATTGTGTGGGCCGAACTACAGTATCTGCAGTGACCACTACTTGCTTACTGCCACCATCAGGCTAAGGCTAAAGGGTACTGAGCCACAGACCCAAGTCTGTGGACCCTGAGACCCTCAGTTCGCCACTGAGCTGAGGAACTGGTTTGTTGTTCTGGCCAGAGAGGACATATAACCAATGCCACATGGGAGGTCATCAAAAAGACCTTCGTAGAGACAGGAACCAATGAGTGGATAACATCAGAAACATGGCAGAAGATCAGACAAAGAAGTCAAAAAGAGACAAGCAAGCCTATCTAGAGGAATTGGTGAGGCAGAGCAAGCAGCATAGAGAGATGAGATGAGTGTAGTGTACAAGATCACCAAACAGCTTACTGGTACATCATCAAACCATTACATGTCAGTCAAAAATAAGCAAGGCAACAACCTCACCACAGAACAAGACCATGGCCCTCTACTTAGTGCCGTCAAAAGTCTTCTGCAGAGGTCTTCTTCGAGGTCTGGTGTGGGGCACGGTGGTATCATCTCAACATCACAGGCACAACGTGCTGCCAACGATTGCGAACAAGTGGAGAATCTTTGTTGATGCCTTATGTCCCGTAGTGGTAGGTTAGCTGGCATGTTAGGCTGAGGGAACTTGCTAACACTATTAATTATCAAGTATTTTGGCTTTAGCCTGCACAGTGGACGAAACACAGTCTGAAACTTTACCTGCCCAACACTTTCCCTAAATCACCAGAGCTCATGTGCTTTTTGAGTCTCCTTGCTCCTGCCAATTACTGCAATTGGAATTCCTTATACTGTAGGTACCACTAGAATCAACAGGAAAACACTGAAAAGACAAGAAACTGCCAGCCTGTAGTTATGAGTGTTTATATGCGTTAAAATAAACAATCTAAACGATGCTGGGGACAATTGAGCTCACTGTGACAGTGACAAGAAAGATATAAGGAAAAAGAATGTGAGACAGAAAGAGAAATTGCATCATAAAACAGGAAGCCACTGTATGCAAATTACAGGGATTTGCTTCTTTAATGCCAGTCAGTCTAGAAGGAGAAGAAATGTTGGTGCTTACATGTCTGCTTTGTAAATAACTATGCCTGCATTCTTTCAGAAACCAAAAGAGAGAAGTTAATATAATGCATATTTTGTGTCATGATGAGTCATGAAATTAATCCATTTTAGACCGCTTATGTGAGTGTTTGTTGTTACCAGTTTAGAAAAAAATTGCATTCATTACAGTTTTTTTCAGTCAATTTAATTGTTTTTTATCCTCATAAGTTCAAGTCCATAACTTTCTTGAAATCCTATCCTAAATAGTTTATCTTTCAAAATATTTAAAACAATAAAAGTGCCAGTGCCTCAGGGTTTTAAAACAAGCCTGTCAATTTTATATTGTAAAATGTAAAAGTTTTTACTGTAAACTAACATTTACAATCAAAATGTAAGGTTTTGTTGATGCATTACTAAAAATGTTGATGTATTATACATATCCATTTCAACAGTACAAAGTTACAAATTACTCTGTGGGAGATTGATTGCAAGAGATGAGACAGGATTCATGTGTAAACTCACTTACTGTTTGTAGTGGAATTTGTTTACAGATCTTGTCACTACAATAAAAAAAAAGACGTTTTTTTACAGTGATGCACAACACAAAGAACAAAATACACAAACAGTTGCCTGCAGAGGCTGGAGAAGACCTTAAAAAAGACCTTTCATGTGCTACATTGTGAGCAGAGATATCCATTGTGATATGAACGTGAACCTGTCTTACATGTGTTCCCATCCTTGTGTTTGTCATTTTTGATTCCTTTGTGCTTTCCAGGTCACACACCAGTATTATCCCTTCTTTGAATCCCAATGGCATGGTCATGATGTTGACAAAAATGCAAATACTGTGTAGTGAAAATATGCTTGACAGACAGTTGCACCCATTTTGAATGCAACTGTTTGACTCATGCTTGCAATACAGTTTATACATCAACATGACAAAAGCAGCTGATGCTGTAGGAAAAGAGCAGGCAGTTGTACTCTATCAGATCTTTGAACTTGTGGCTTTTGATTCAGGCCAGTACAATTAAACATGTTTTAATTTCACGTTGAAGAGATTCTGTCGGGTGGAATTACAGATTAAAATGAAAGTGATCATAAACTTCCCCACTTCTCAATACTTGTGTATCCCTAACTAATTTAACTAATTTAAGTTTTGCTCACAATTTATCCTGCAGCATTCAGCCCCATGCAATCCAAAAATAAATTTAGTCATTTTACTTCTTATGCCATTACCGAGATGTCTGGTTATATGCCAGGATGTGAAGTATACACCGCTTCTAAATAATCATAAATTCATTTTGCACCAGACTATCACCGGACTGCGAGGCACTCTCCAAAGTAGACTCAGACTTGAACTTCAAGTTATGTTAATGTGACTCGATCACACATTTGGGATGCAATGTGTAACTGAACTCAAGATGAGAAATGAAAGTAGTGCTAGTTTAATGATAAACTGTTTATCAACTGTGGTCTCTGAAGCTCAGACTAGACTCATAGTGTGGGTTTGTGAGTGTATCTAAGTACGAGCATCTCTTTCCCACCTGTCAGAATAGTGTTGCAGCTCAATGACTGACTGATTGTGGGCTCTGATTGGATCTCACTCGCCAGGATGGGGGTCATTAGCTCCATGATTGGTATACAAAAATTATCTCTTTTTTTTTCTTGTTTTCTGACAAATCACAGTTTTTAACTCAGTGTAAGAAAATAAATAATTGTAACAGATTCAGAAATTACACAGAATTATTATATAACCAACAAAGTTTTAGACCTGAATTTAGGTGAAAAGTTAACTGATATAAAGCTAGGAATGTATATAAGTTAGACAGTAAAATCTGAGCAATAAAAGGCTAAAGCAACTGACCTCATACACGCACAGCAGACTGGTAATTAAAGATCATAAAAATTAGGGAAACCAAATTTTTGAAAGGAAATTTTGAAAAGTTGTGTACAACAGCAGTGTTGATGGATGAATGTGATGCAGAATGGATAAACCCCCACCAGAGATGCTGCTTCCCAACAGGCAACCACCAGGCTCCACTCATTCCCCTGGCAAGTGATGTGTGTGGTTCTGGTTAAGCAAATCTAATGACAAAAATGAAAGCCACTCAGTGAAAGTGAAGAGTTATTTCAGACCTCAATTCTGGCATCGTTTGAAGACAATCTGAATGGGAAAAAAAATCACTGTGATAAAATAAAGAGAAACATGTTAGATGTTTAAACTGATATATTTTTACTATTTCATTGCAAATATTAGCTCATTTTGAATATGATGGCAGCAAAATCTCTCAAAAAAGTTGGGATGAGGGCAACAAAGAACCGGTGAGTGATACTAAAAAGAAACCACTGGAGAAACATTTTGCAACTGCTTAGGTAATCTATAAATTGTGAAACGATTTCAGAATAATGTTCCTCAGTGCAAAATTGTGAAGGCGTTGAATATCTCATCATCTACATGATGAGATATTCAAAGATTTTGAAACAAGATTTTGAGAATCTGGAGAAATCTCTGTGCGCAAGGGAGAAGGGCAAAAATCAATATGCTTGTGATCCTCTGACCTTCAAGCAGCACCGCATTAAAAAATCAAGAGCTCAGGAACACTTCTAGAAATCACTGTCTGTGAACACACTTCACCGTGCCATTCACAAATGGCAAATGGCTACTGGGGGTTTCCCAGGATGCACTGAGGCCCTTTCTCCACCGACCAGGTGCCGGTGCCAGTATTTGAACTGTTCAGCGTTTTTTCCACTGCAAACGCACTCGGTGCTCGGCCGAAAAATGGGTTCAGCTCCGGCACCACGAGCTAGCTGGTCTGGAACCAAGAATGTGTGATGAAAGCGGCAAAAGGGCATGACTCTGCCATCTCAACATAAAGTTTTCTACCGCTATTTCACTGCATGGTGTGTATTACATGAGAAAAGCGATGTGATTTTCCTGGCCGTGAGTTAGGTTGGGCCCTGAGGCTGAACTTGCTGCTTTGTATCAAATCTTATCACAGGTAAGAGGACGCAAAGTGCGTACTTGTCGTCTTGCTCATAATCACGGTCTGTGTTTGCCTCTGTGCTGCACACAGATGCTGCAGTAATTTGGTTTGGAGCGTAAAATGTGTTCGCAGCACAAGAAAGGTGAGGGTGTTCTCCCACGTTTCTGCGCTTCGGCTTCCGTGTCCAGACGAGGACCCGCCCACACTCATACTTAAAGGATCAGTTCACAAAGCGCGGTGGAAACGCAGCCCGTTCTTAAGCTTTTCGCTGGTTCGTTGAAACTGACACCAGCAGTGATATGAGCAGTGACACGAGCACTGGCACCGCCGCGGTGATAACGTAGTATGAGTGTTTCTTCTTCACTCACTTCTTGTCACTCTTGTCACGCATTATGTGTTTATACCCCACTCTGCATTTACTCATTATTATTAATCTGTCTCTCTTTCATAGCATGTCTTTTGTCCTGTCTCCTTACCCTCACCCCACACTGGTAGCAGCAGATGCCTGCCTCTCCCTGAGCCTGGTTCTGCTGGAGGTTTTTCCTGTTAAAAGGAAGTTTTTCCTTCCCACTCTTGCCAAGTGTTTGCTCATAATGACTATATAAATACAATTAATATATTAATAAAATTGGATTGAATTGAAAATGTAGGTTAAACCTCTATGATGCAAAGAAATCATATATGAACAAAGCGTACAAATTGAAATTTGAAATTACATTTGGAAAATATGGACGCTGCGCCCTTCAGGCTAAAGGTGAGATATATATATGTAGCAGGACAGTAGGATTTGTTTTGTGGACAGGCTGTGGTCATCTGACCGTGCAGCTGCTGGTTCTGAGGTTTCCTGCTCCTTTTGGATTTAGCTGGCGACCTTTACAAAATTTAAGCAGTTGTTAAATCAATCAACCATGGTGCCTTTCCAGCCCCTGGCCAATATAAAACTGGTATGAGGGTAGAATTTGGCAAGTGTTAGTAAACAACATCATCACCTTAAATTTAAATTGATGACTCTTTCTAGGAGGAAGTCATGCTTCTCAGTAGCACTGAAATTTATCTGAGTTCAGCTTTGTGCAGTTCTTTTGAAGCATCTAAATTCATTTTAATTTAATCAAAAACTGCATGTAATGAATCTCCAGTCAAATCAGCTAAAAAAAAAAATTGCTTAAACATTAATTAGGACATACATGCGAGTTTTGAATATCCCGTTTATCAATTGGCACTTTCTGAGCAGTCCTTTGAAAATACTCTCTCATCTTTCTCTCTGTTCTCTCTTTCTTACATCTTCCTCCATCTCTGAGAAGGAAGGTTTTTTTTAATTGAGGTTTATATTTTTGTTGTGCATTTTGTGTATATTTACTGTTGAGTCAGTAATTGTTACTTATGTATATTTTCTAACCATTATAAGTAGTTAATGTGTTAGCGATTGTTTCCCCTTTGTGTCTAAGATTAGCCAGCAACCAGCTTTGTCTCTTGTCTGCAAGGTCACTTCTGGACAGTGTTTATTGGTTTTGTGGTGACTGAAAGCTTGGAGGAGAGAGTTGGTTCCTATTCTCACCACCTGTGGTCTATCAGTTAGAAAGGCTAGGATCCAGTGTTGAGTGGATGTCGGGACTCCAAGATCTGACAGCTTTGCAGTTAACTTTGCTGGCTAAATGGCATTAAACGCTGAGCTGTAATTCAGAGAGAGCACATGTGCATATATGTTATTGCCATCCAAGTGCTCCAATATGGATTGAAGAGCCATGCCCACTGCATCATCCACTAATCTCTGCGGGTGGTAGGCTCATATCAAGCCTATTTATACTCTCTGATATTACACGACCAAGCTGCACATGGTTTATCTTTACACTTAAGTTTGTGTTGAACCAGGGCTTTTGATTGGGGAACACAAGAATAGGACAGGATGCAGATGGAAGTGCGCCAGTTAAAGTAACTACTGATAGTTTCTGAGTAATCTAGGATACAGACTCTAGCCTCCTTAAAAACATTCATGTCTGTAACTTGTCTCCTCCCCCCACTGGTTTTGCCACACTCCATAGCATTACAGTCTGCTCCGAAGACCGTGTGCTTGCTGGGGTTATGGACTTGCCTGGGGTGTTCTGTCCAAGCCAGGTTTCCCAAAAAACACAGTACAGTACAGTCCTGAATATACCTTTGTGTTGCCAGTTTACCAAGTAGGCTGTCCATTTTACTTTCCCAGAGCTGGACACAGGTGAAGAGTACGATTGGGAGGGTTAGCCTTCCTTTGCTAACTAGGCACTGGAATCTCCCTACCCACCACGCTTCCTTGGCAGACAGTCCGGTCTGTGAGTGTAATTCCAGGAAAGAGTTAGATGGTCTAACATTAAAATGGCCTTTTGACCCATTCCATTGTATTAGGGTTTCCCGATCATACTTAACATGAGCCTTTATGTTCCACACGGCAGAAAATGAGGGGCAGTAGAAAATACACATGGCACTGAGATGAGTTTTAATCCTTCTCCCTGGTTCTTCATGACTCTTTTATCACTCTAGTGCTGATTTTATGGGATCACCACCCAACGCTAATCGTCATCAGTAAAACAGAGCTTAATTGGTTAGATTTTGGATGTAAGAACAAACACCTATCTTAAAACAGGGACTGTGGATAATATTCATTTTCTACACAGCAACTTCAAGACCTGCTAACTGTCAGCATGATGAGTGAGTGTGAAGCCTGCATGTTAATTTATTTGTTGGGGTTGGGGGTCTTCAATGCAGCGGAGCTTGGGAGTTGGCTTGGAGATAATAGGTTTAATAGGTTAGTCACAGGCAGGTTCTGGGTTTAGAAAGCTAGATTCACATACAGTAGGACACTGATGATTCAATTCAATTCAATTCAATTCAATTTTATTTATATAGCGCCAAATCACAACAAACAGTCGCCTCAAGGCGCTTTGTATTGTGGGTAAAGACCCTACAATAACACAGAGCAAACCCAACAGTCAAAACGACCCCCTATGAGCAAGCACTTGGCGACGGTGGGAAGGAAAAACTCCCTTTTAACAGGAAGAAACCTCCAGCAGAACCAGGCTCAGGGAGGGGCAGTCATCTGCTGCGACCGGTTGGGGCTGAGGGGGAGAGAGACAGGACAAAAGACATGCTGTGGAAGAGAGCCAGAGATTAATAATAATGATTAAGTACAGAGTGAAGTATAAACAAGTAAATAAAGGTGAATGAGAAGAAACAGTGCATTATGGGACCCCCCTCAGCAGCCTAGGCCTATAGCAGCATAACTAAGGGGTGGTTCAGGGTTGTCTGATCCAGCCCTAACTATAAGCTTGATCATAAAGGAAAGTTTTAAGCCTAATTTTGAAAATAGAGAGGGTGTCTGTCTCCCGAATCCAAGCTGGGAGCTGGTTCCACAGATGAGGGGCCTGAAAGCTGAAGGCTCTGCCTCCCATTCTACTTTGAAGTATCCTAGGAACCACAAGTAAGCCAGCAGTCTGAGAACGAAGTGCTCTATTGGGGTGATACGGTACTATGAGGTCTTTGAGATAAGATGGGGCCTGATTATTCAAGACCTTGTATGTTAGGAGAAGGATTTTAAATTCTATTCTGGATTTAACAGGGAGCCAATGAAGAGAAGCCAATATGGGAGAAATATGCTCTCTCTTTCTAGTCCCTGTCAGTACTCTAGCTGCAGCATTTTGGATCAGCTGAAGGCTTTTCAGGGAGTTTTTAGGACAGCCTGATAATAATGAATTACAGTAGTCCAGCCTAGAAGTAATAAATGCATGGATTAACTTTTCAGCGTCAATCTGAGAAAGGATGTTTCTAATTTTATAAATATTGCGCAGATGTAAAAAAGCCGTCCTACATATCTGTTTAATATGTGCATTGAAGGACATATCCTGGTCAAAAATGACTCCAAGATTTCTCACAGTGTTACTGGAGGCCAAAGTAATGCCATCCAGAGTAAGTATCTGGTTTGACACTGTGCTTCTAAGATTTGTGGGGCCGAGTACAAGAACTTCAGTTTTATCTGAATTTATTAGCAGGAAATTAGAGGTCATCCAGGCCTTTATGTCTTTAAGACATTCCTGCAGTTTAACTAACTGATGTGTGTCATCTGGCTTCATGGATAGATAAAGCTGAGTATCATCTGCATAACAATGGAAATTGATGCAATGCTTTCTAATAATACTGCCTAAGGGAAGCATGTACAATGTAAATAAAATTGGACCTAGCACAGAACCCTGTGGGACTCCATAATTAACCTTAGTGTGTGAAGACGACTCCCCATTTACATGAACAAATTGGAGTCTATTTGATAAATATGATTCAAACCACTGCAGTGCAGTACCTTTAATACCTATGGCATGCTCTAATCTCTGTAATAAAATGTTATGATCAACAGTATCAAAAGCTGCACTGAGGTCCAACAGGACAAGCACAGAGATGAGTCCACTGTCAGAGGCTGTAAGAAGATCATTTGTAACCTTCACTAATGCTGTTTCTGTACTGTGATGAATTCTGAAACCTGACTGAAACTCTTCAAATAAACCGTTCCTCTGCAGATGATCAATTAGCTGTTTTACAACTACTCTTTCAAGGATTTTGAGAGAGAAAAGGAAGGTTGGAGATTGGCCTATAATTAGCTAAGACAGCCGGGTCAAGTGATGGCTTTTTAAGTAGCGGTTTAATTACTGCCACCTTGAAGGCCTGTGGTACATAGCCACCTAATAAAGACAGATTGATCATATTTAAGATTGAGGCATCAATAATTGGAAAGACTTCTTTGAACAGTCTAGTAGGAATGTGATCTAATAAACATGTTGATGGTTTGGAGGAAGTAACTATTGAAGTTAACTCCAAAAGATCAACTGGAGCTAAAGAGTCTAAACAAATACCAGCAGTGCTGAAAGCAGCCGAACATGAAGATAAATCTTGGAGATGGTTTTGAATAATTTTTCCTCTAATGTCTAAAATTTTATTTGTAAAGAAATCCATGAAGTCATTACTAGTTAAAGTGAAAGGAATACTCGGCTCTACAGAGCTCTGACTCTTTGTCAGCCTGGCTACAGTGCTGAAAACAAACCTGGGGTTGTTCTTATTTTCTTCAATTACTGATGAATAGTAAGATGTCCTAGCTTTATGGAGGGCTCTTTTATAGAGCAACAAACTCTTTTTCCAGGCTAAATGAGTATCTTCTACTTTAGTGAGACGCCATTCCCTCTCCAGCTTACGGGTTATCTGCTTTAAGCTGCGCGTTTGTGAATTATACCACGGAGTCAGGCACTTCTAATTTGAGGCTTTCCTTTTCAGAGGAGCCACAGTATCCAAAGTCGTACGCAATGAGGATGTAAAACTATCGATGATAAGTGCCTTTCTGGATGGTTTGAGCCTACGTACTGGTGAGACAAAGTTAATTATCTCTTTTCATTCATTTTTTTTTCATTAGTAATGAGAATGAACCTTTATTTATTCACATCATCCGGTGTCGTAATGATTAGATCAGGGCTCCAACTTCTAAAACCAATAAACCAGAGACAAACAAATCATTGCCTCTTCAGCAGTCTTAGACATCAAAAGTAACTTAATGTCCAGAGTTAAGCAGCAATTCACCACATCCTGGCATCCAGTGGCACCCAAATAACATGACATCACTCACAATACTCCTAATGACCCAATTCACGAAAGAGATTAGTTGCAAATGAACTAATCATTCGTGAGTTGCACATTGCTACAGGGTGAGGGGGAAAAAATTGGGTGAATTAGTAAGCAGTTATGATGATGGAGGGCAACTGACAGTTTTTTATACAGCGAGAGAGATTCAAAGTTGTGTTTACCCGACTGTTTTATGTCTTCTCCGAGTGTCTTTCTGCTTCGATGAAAAAACTTCCCAAGGGCTTAATGAGTTTGCAGCCTTTGGCATTTTAGATTGATGTGATCTCAGCCAAGAAGGTAACTTTTAAAATGTACTCCATTGCAGTGTAATCCTTATCATAATATATCTTGTTACTGTCAAGTAAAATCACATTTTGCATGTGTAAAAATTTGGACACACTGAGCACACACCATATTAATCACAGTGGGTTGTATTGGTCGTTTCTTGTTTTATTTTGAAATCTCTTGTCTTACACTTCAGCTTTTGTACTTCCAGCCTTTTTTTTTCTGTTTCCAGGCCTTTTTGTGCCACACCTGTGTTCAGTTAGTTGATCAGTGTTCTTTTATTTATATGATTTTTGGACTTTTATGCCATATGCTACCTTTTTGTGCCCAAGTCACACCAAAGGGAGGGCCAAAATCTCAAGGCACGTTAGCATTTACAGCTGCGCAGAATAGCTTCTATGCCATCTGAGATGTCATCAGTTAATTTGATTGTATTTTCGAGTTAAGTGATCTGGACCTGAACCTTTATTGCCTTTTCAGACTCTTTCACACAAAATAATTGATGCTACCTTGAGCTCAGATTTCTCAGAAGGCATGTTTGGTGTCTGAAGACCTCTTTAGCTTGTCTGGTACCATGTTAAGATTAGGCACTTTCTTTCAACTGATGATGCACTCTGCCTTAGGGCTGTCTTTCTTGGCCCTTAGTTAGAGGATGTAACAAATCAGCCTTTCTTGATAAAAAGAAACAAAACAAAAACTGATAACATAACTTTTTCTTTGATTAAAAAATGCTTCCCAAAATGCATCCCAGCACTTCAATTTTTTCATGTACATGGGGAGTCTTCTTCACTATCTAAGGTTAGTTATGGAGTTCCACAGGGGTCTGTGCTAGAACCAGTTCTATTTACATTGTGCATGCTTCCCTCAGGCAGTATTATTAGAAAGCATTAGCGAATATTTTCACTGCAATGCTGATGATACCCAACTTTATCTATCCATGAAGCTGGATGACACATACCAATTTATTATGTAAACTGCAGGAATGTCATAAAGACATGAAGGACTGCTTTCCTGCATTTGCACAATATTTCTAAAATTAGAAACATCCTGTCTCAGAGTGATGCTGAAAAACTAGTTCATGCATTTATTATTTCTAGGCTGGACTATTGTAATTCATTGGCTCCCTGTTAAATCCAGAATCAAATTTAAAATTATTTTCCTCGCATTTGAATAATCAGGCCCCATTTCATCTTAAAGACCTCATGGTACCGTATCACCCCAATAGAGCTCTTCACTCTCAGACTGCTGGCTTACTTGTTGTTCCTAGGATACTTAAGAGTAGAATGGGAGGAAGAGCCTTCAGTTTTCAGGCCTCTCCATTGTGCAGCCAGCCCCCAAGATTCTGGAGACAGACGTCATCTCTACTTTTAAGATTAGGCTTAAAACTTTCCTTTTAGATCAAGCTTAGAGTCAGGTGACCTTGAACCCTCCTTTAGTTATCCTGCAATCGGCCTAGGCTGCTGGGGGGTTTCCCATGATGCACTAAGCATTTCTTCTTCACTCATCTCTTTTCACTCGCTGAGTTTTATATTCTGCTCTGCATTTAATCATTAGTTATTATTAATCTCTGGCTCTCTCCCACAGTGTGTCTTTTGTCCCCAATCAGTCACGGCAGATGGCTGCCCCTCCCTGAGCCTGGTTCTGCCAGAGGTTTCTGTCTGTTAAAAGGGAGTTTTTCCTTCCCACTGTTGCCAAGCATTTCCTGATAGGGGGTCATCTGCTTGTTTGGGTTTGCTCTGTATTATTGTATGGTCTTTACCTTATAATATGAAGCACCTTAAGGTGAATGGTGTTGTGATTTGGCGCTATATAAATAAAACTGAAACGAATTGAAATAGAATTGAACGGAATTCCTTATGTTGAGACAATGAATGTCATTTTCTCACTGATTATCTAAAAAAGTACAGCAAAAAAGTAGCTGGGAATACAAAGGAGGAATCTATCTAGGGAGCTGCACATCAGGTTATGACATA
The DNA here is from genome assembly GCA_024447675.2 of Pterophyllum scalare. NCBI lineage: Eukaryota > Metazoa > Chordata > Actinopteri > Cichliformes > Cichlidae > Pterophyllum > Pterophyllum scalare. Next base: position 12,059 of record JAMQGT020013910.1, read on the forward strand.
GGTTATGGTGTAGGGTTTCAGAGGGGTTTATGGTTATGATGTAGCATAAATCCCCAGTTAGAGTTATTACATCTGCCAATGAACCTCATGTGATGTTATTATCAAAAGAAGTTCTAGAAGAGTTACTATATGAGATGAGATTGCAGACTGCTGCAAAGTCAAACAAAGTTTAAACTTCAGTTGCAATTAGTTACATCTGCACATTATTAAAAAAAAAAAAAGTGCAGTCATGTTGTTTCCTGGTGCTACGATGTGGCTTACTTGGATTTTTTTTTCTGTACGAGTTTAGACATGAATGAAACATTCCAGGTCAAGGACTCTTCTCAGCTAAGGCTTTTTTTACTGAGATGTTTGGAGGCTAGGTGACAGCTTGAGAAACACAGACACGTTCTCTGTCATTCTCTCTCACCAGCATCCGGTTTCATTCGCACAAACACAGAGCAGTATGGTGATAAGTGTGGCTAGCACTATCAGACCATGTGGTGTAGTGTTAATCACACCTATGTCCATTAGCACTTCAGCACAAGGCTCCCTTAGCATGTGCATACACTCGCCCCTTTGAGTGGTGACAGACCTGTTAGACTTCAGTAATGATTGGCAGAAGATACATTTCATTTTACATATAGTTTTAATTGTTCTTACAATTAAATATTTGCATAAATGTGCAGAAATTTTACCCTCATTGTGAATATTTGATGTGACATTTCCTGAAAGGAGATGCTGTTTTGAGCCTTTTCAGGATTAACTGAACAGCTGGGACTTTAAAGGGGTGTTGAAATGTCAGCAAACCTGACATTAAGGCGAAAGTCAAAGCTGCAAACAGACACTTTAAACAGAATACTACACGGAAGGATCAAGTGTTGTTGTTTTTTTCTTTTTGCACATTCTTTTGTGCATATTGTCAGTGTATTGTTGCAGTTACATGCTTACATATTCAGCAGATATGAAGCTGTATTATCATTTATTCAAAGTCACGTCCTCTCTCTGTTAGTTCTGTTTATGCTGAGATTACTTTGTTGAATGCCTGTGCACCAAAATAGTAAATTTGCGTGTCTTCAACCTAAAACACAGAGAAAGCTTTTTTTTAGAAAAGGGTCAGTGGACTTAAGTGGAGCTGCAGAGGAGTGTGATAATTATCTGTAGGTTTTTCGCTGTGAGTGATGCTTTTCATATTACACGGTGTCACACAGTGTAACAGTTTGTAAATGGTTTAAGTTGAGCTTAAATGATTTATTTTCCAAGCATCTGCATGCCTCGCCTTCTCCAGTGTGAGGACCCGCTGCTTATATTTGTCACATTACTAAATCGCATACATGCTTGGAGGAAACGAAAAAGGGAATCATACCTTGCAAAGGTGTTCTATTGACACCCCAGGAAATCTTTTAATATCATTTTAATATATGCTGAATGAGCTAATCAATGCAAGGGTGTGACACTGGAAATGTAAAAATTATGTTTTTACAAACTTCTGACCCTCTAAGAACCAAATTATTCAAATTAATTGTCAAGTCACAGTTTTCAGTCCTTCAGTTAAAAACAGCAAAAGCTGCATTCAGCACTAGAGCTTGTTTATGAAGAATCCATTTGCTTGTACTCTTGGTGATTCTATATCCAATAAACTTTATTTATAATAACATACTCACGGATGTGCTTTAGAAAAACGAACAAATCTCAGCAGAATCATGTGTTGTATCTATTACTGTAGCTTCATTACAGTTTCTTATTTCATCTTCGTAGCGGCTCCCTGTTGGCCTGCTGAAATTTACATTTATTCTGTATGCAGCATTGCCATGTTTGTTTTATTGTCCAAGCCAGGCAATTATTAAAACAAGAACGACTGTGATGTGTTTTCCGATCGGATCTTAAAGATTACAACCGTGATGAATAATAAAATTAAATTTGCTAATGCGTGGCTTTTCTGGAATTGCAAACTAAAGGCCTTTTTTTCTGGGGCTGAAACACTGTGGAGTGCACAAATTAGCAAATTAAAGGGGAAAGTAAGACTTGTGCTAGAAATGTGTCAGTTAGGAAATTTCTGTGTTGCATGCTTTCTGCTTCTGTGCTTTCTAGAATAATCCTGGCTGGATCAGCTACAAAAACAGGTTCATATCTGGACGGGCACCTTCTTCTCTCAAAAGCCCAAATCTCTTTGTCTGTTAACAATGTCACTTCAACTTCAAATGTTTGAACAGGTTCAGGGGCACTTGATTTACTTCAGCGGGCTGGAACAGAAAGCGAGACACATTACTGGTGAGATTAAAGAAAATCAAGCACTCCGGTTTCTGCTGTGTTTGCTGTAGGATCGAGCAGCAGGGGAAGAATGGAGCTCTCTGTCTTGATCAAGTTTTAAAAGGCTGTGTGTGCGCGTGTGCGCGTGTGTCTGAGTGTGTACATGTCACCTTGTGCATGAAGTATACTTTTAGAATCACGAGGTTGGGACCAGCACTCACCAGCTCCTCCATGTACCCGGCCATTCTCATTCCCGTCACCCTCTGCTGTACGCTATTGAAAAGTAAACCCCAGGACCGTGAAATAATCTTTAAAAAATTGACCTGTTTTGGTTATGGAAGGCCTCTGTAAAGCACAGCCTTGCCACACCCGGAGTTGAAAAAGAGTCCGCTGAACAAAATAAAAAAATCTGCATCCCCTCGCTTCGCATCAATGTTTTGACTCAGAGACTAAATTTCACACCTAAACAATGCCAGGGCCCTTCGTATACATTTACAGTAGTCTGAGCATACAAAAAGCTTGTGATTTGTCACACAATGAGTGAGTGCCACTGCTCGAGGGCTTGACTGTATAATACTGTCACCTTCCAGTATCCCTCCAGTGTGGGTGCGTTCACGTACATGTATGTGTGTGCACCAGTGTCTTTCTGGTGTGGTACAAAATATCGCTAAGCCGAAGCCCTCTACTTCCCTCAAGTGGCCAAAACACAGAACTGTCAGGACTTACCTGCAAGGTACTGTTTGTACTATTGCACAGTCTACTGCACAGGATGTGTTTATGAGTGTGTGCACTTGTATGTCTATGCTTATTTGTATTTGGATCTTACTGTTTTCTGCATTACTGTGTGTTTACCGTGTGCTTGCACTTGTGTAATAGTGCGTGTGCATGTGTGAGTCTGCCCGATGCATGCCCGTGCTGCTTATTTAAACGAGAGACTAGCAGATAGAGAGGGATTAGCGGAGCAAAACAAGTAAACACTGTGGTGGAGAGGTGGATGTGGTGGTGGAGGTGTGAAACACAGGAACAAGTGGATGAGGCATAAACGAAAAAGCATTAGAGGTAATAGACATTCAGAGTTAAAACAGGGAGTCAGCAGGGGCCTGTTATTTCAGATACCACTGAGACAATGGCATAAATGCAAACAGTCTTCAAATGCATGGCAGCTCGGTGTGCTCGAATATAGCTTTTAAGAGTTTTCAAGCATGTTATGGGTGCCGCATCTTCATTTTCAAGCACTTGATGTGTTCATCCTCAGGTTTTGATTATTTATAAATGTTTGAGTCCACAAGTTACAGTTCGTACATGGATGGATGGGAGGCTGCATATTGGTCCGTGAGGTGAGGATAGAATGTTATTTAAAGTTTTATGGATAAACTCAATGTAAGATCCCTCTGAATTTCCCATGTTTATTTATTTCTGTGCTGTTTTTTTAAATCAATATATTAATAGACAGAAACAAGTTTCTCTTCATTTAAATGAAAATTGATTGTCCAGAGTAGCTCTTGTTCCCTAGCTAGCCTCTTTTGCTCTGTAGACCTCTGCACAGAAGATTTCCACTCACTGCTCAGCTATAGCCCACTGCTTTTACATATGAATGAGGTCAAGCTCTTCTCACTTTAAAATCTCAATGGTTCCAAGTTCCTAATACAAATTTGAACTGCACTTTGTTTGTGGTGTGGCGGTCCGCATCATCTACCAATCAGAAGGTCGGTGGCTCGATCCCTGGTTCTGGCTCCGAAACATTGGAACGTGAGAAAGCGTTTGGGTATTTGAATGTGTAAATGCTGTATGAATATGTGCATGATTGGGTGAATGAGACATAGCACAAAGTGCTTTGAGTGCTCAGTTGAGTAGAAAAATACTATATATTGGTACTTATATGTAATATTTTATAAAGGTAGGCGGATCCCAGTTGAAATGACCATAAAAGGGGCCCTTCCTCTTCATTATATTGGATACTCATATTCCCAGATTTACGGTAAAGTGGACACATATAAGAGTTCCATGTATATGTTTAAGTCATGGTTCTATCTTTTAGCTCTGCAAATATTTACTCAATAATTTTACATTCCACTGACTAAAATAAGCATATTTTCTGAAAAGTTTGGATGGTGGAGGGACATGCAGGGAAATATAATACTTGAACTTTCTAACCTTACTCTCTGTCATTTGTGCATAAATGTCCACAAACCTGTTGACTTCAACTATGCAACAATTTGTTTTTGGATGAATGTCTTATAGAGCAATTACCCAGCGCAGCATTTAAAATTTTGTTTAGCAAGCAAAACCCAAAAAAGGGAGTGCTCAAAATACAGCCAGTGCTGCCAATGTCGAGGCCCAAAAGTTGAAGTTCTGATGGGTGAGTAGTTTCTGTTTTTGTAAAGGATTGAAGCATTGCTATCATTCATATGTTATAGATAGATAGATAGATAGATAGATAGATAGATAGATGGATATGTGTATGTCATATATGTAGAAGTTTGTCCACTGTAAACAACCCTTGAATGAGGAGTTCTATAAATGAGTGTGCTTGTTATACAGTGACCCATCCACTCAGTCTGTGAGGTCCTGTGGTTAATGGGCTTCTCTTGTTTGCTCCATGCTTATAGACACTTGTTTTTATGTTACTTTAGCAAGGCTAAATCTGATTGGGGCTTGTGAGAGCCTAGTTAAAAAAAAATATGTGAATTTATTGCCCAGGTTTAGGCAAATGTGTCTGTTCCCCTCTCTTTGACTGTAGTTGCTGTCCATGGTGCTAATCAAAAGCTGGAATGATGCTACTGATAATATTGATTACTGCTATTTGCTTTTATTTTTGCACTCTGTGTGTGTGTGTGTGTGTGTGTGTGTGTGTGTGTGTGTGTGTGTGTGTGTGTGTGTGTGTGTGTGAGCGTGTGTGAGCAAGAGAGAGGATTTTGAGATGGTACAATGTGGCAGTAAGGGCCTACAAAATATCTGCCCCAGGGCCCATCTATCACAGAGTTGTCATGCCTGTGGTAACAGTTGTCACAGTCCCTGGGTGTAGGACCCAGAGTTCTGAGTTTGGTCTGATTATAAAAAGCTCCTGGTTTGCTTCTTTATATTTATATTCCTACGTTTGGGGTTCTTGTCAGTTTCTGCTTGTTCCTCTGTGCCCTGTCTCGTGATTGTCTGGTTCCCTGTTTAGTTGTCAGTTTAATCTTGTCTCCACATTCGGTTATGTCTCTCTTCCTGTTTTCTGTCCCTTTAGTTCCCTGCCTGCTCCAGTTGATTAGTTTATTGCCTTTCTTATTCCCATTCTGGGCTCTTGTCTCTTCTCTATATTTCTAATCTTAGGCCTGGCCTCAGTATTAGTATTTCCTGTCTTATTTTGATAGCGTCTTGTGTTTGTATTTATTTCTACTTCCCCTGTCTCGTGATTCCTGATTTGTGTTCCTACTGTGTTCCCACCTGTCTCCTCTCCCCTCATTACCTTTACGTAGTTCTTTGTCACAACAGATTCTTACACAGGTGTTTCATAACAATTCAAAATGACCTTGTCCAACTCTTTGAATGCATCCAATAGAAAAACAGAAGTACTAGAGGAAGGTGGCAACCCGTGATGATTCAGAAATGACTACTAGTGTTATTTTTAATTCCCAAGGTTGAAATCCACTTCTCTACAAAAAGCAGAAAAATATATTTGTAAATGTGAGGATATGCAAAAAAAAAAAAAAAATGGCTGAGTAACTATGAGGCTAAGATGACACTGTGGAGTAAGAGAACAGGAGGGAAGGAATAAAAGCCTCAGGGGTGATTGGAAATGAAACATGAAGAAAACTTTGAAAAAAGTTTTGAAAAAAAATTTTTTTTTCAAGGTTAGACGAACAGACAGAAAAGAAAAAGATGAGAAAGAGAAAGGTTAAGTGAGCAGAGAGAATAAAAGAACAGAAAGTATATGGACCAAAAATTTCAACAGAGTCGGAGAAAAAAACAGCAAAACTGAGCAGGAGATGGAAAGAGATGCAGAGGGTGAGAACAGAGGAAGGGAGAGAAATCGGATGGATGGAGTGAGAAAAGAGAGACGGGGGCAGCCGAGGTGGTGAACCGTTCATGTGGAACTCATCTCTCTCCATTGTTGACACTCTGTGACCTGTATCATACACACAGACACACACGCACTCAGACACAAACTCAAACACAATGTGCTCAGTGAACACATTGGAACCTACACACAAATATGCAGCCAAAAACTAGAGACAGAAAATAACTACAACAACATTTAGTCCAACTGTCAAAACAAAAGCGACAACAGATTTCTGGTTCGAGTCGTTTATGGTGATCAGTCTGTTAATCGTAAAACACACTTGGCTGAGACAACAGTGTTTGCATCGCTTGGTTTTCTATGTTAAAGCGCATTAAAAGTTTGCGCCTGATGTATCTGTCGAGACACCGCGGTTGGAACAGCAAGAGGAACGTTGCCTTCAAATACAGATGCACCTCCACAACAAGTAATTACGACAACACTAAACATTAAGGTGGCTCTGTGTAGCATTGATCTGTTTATCTTATTGATCTGTTTACACTGGAAAGATAAATCATGCTCTTCAAGATGTGTCTGTGATGTCTGATGCTATTTTTGCTGAGCCCGGTTGCAATCATTTTCATCAGGATTCAAATGGGTATTTTCAAATATGCGCTTTATTGTCCGAGGGAAAATATTTTCCTTCACCGTGCCTCCTATAAATTATGTGATACAAGACTGAAGTGCAAAAGCAAACCCATTCCGGCAAATAACAATGGGCAGGTTACTTTCTCTATAAATAAACAAAGAAGCCATGAATAGACATATTTGACAAATGCAAAAACATTTGAACTGAACTTTACAACACAAAGCTTTATTAAATTATTTTTATCAGCAAAAATTTAATAGAAAAAAAGGATGTTGTAGTCACATGTATACATTGATTAGTGTGTAATTAAGGCTTCCAATAAAGTGATGCATCCTCATGTAGAATGTAAAATTAATACATGAATTGTGGAAGCTGCCATGTTCCCCCACCAGCTGAATACAGTGGCTGAGAAGGGCACCCGCCTAATAACATTTTATGTACTGCATGTGGCTGGAGATCGGCCAGATGTGTAGCACTCCTTAGAAGTTACTTTGAAAGAGCTATATGTGATTTTTAAATTAAAATTATATATGAACATTTTCATCACCTACTGCTCTTTTATCTCCCTCCTCCACCACCACTCTCTCCTCCATCTCACCTTCTTCCCCATCACCTCAAGTCTCAGCTCTAATGCCTGAAAACGTGCATAAACATGTTTATGTATTCCTGATACTGTTGCAGTTACTTATTGTCAGCAGATCAGAGATGCAACCCTTCCTTCTCCAGACAGCCAACAACGAGCCAGCTAAACAACAACTGCTGGTCAAAAGCTAATATTATGCCAGCTAATATTAGGCTTCAGTGTCCTAAAATCTTTCCCTCTGATAAACAGTTTGTTTATATTCTAACATCATATGAGAGTTTATTCGCTAAGTGACCGAGTCCAGTAATATTAGATCTATGCCAGCTAACAGCAGCTAACAGCAGCACTTACTGACAGAAAAGTTCAGGATATTCTCAACAACTCACCTCAGTATTGTTCCAGTGGGGACAATACTGCAGGCTACCCTCTGGCCCTCTTGTGACTTAGTTCTCTATCAAACTAGTGCCGTTAACTCTGAGTGGACTCCTGGATGTCTGTTATGTGGGATCTTTTTGACTCAAATATTTTTAACCATTGCACCGATTCCCAGACTGAACTTTTCACAAATGCCAGAAACAAGAGCAAAACTATGTCCATCTTTTATGTACAGTCTATGGGTTACAAAAACAGATTAGACTGATGTCTAGAAGAAAATAATGTGATGTGAAAAGTGATTCGTGTTGTGTATGATTTCCAGTTTTACTTGAAGACATTCGCGCTTCTGACTTTTTTCAGGTGTTGGCCTTCTTTTTCAATGTGCGTTTGATTGTGTGTTTTTATCTTTACATTTAGTTGGCATAAACACTGTTTAAAATGACCTCCCAGATACACAAACACACAGACACACACTTAGGTAAATCTCACAGAAGACAAGGCTTTTTAAGGTTTAGTAGTGTAGCAGCACTTATACAGATTACCTCTATCTCTTTGCTTTAAAGGCTCTCTCACACACTGACGCACACACGTATGCAGTCTCTCTAACATTCAATTACCTCTATCTATTCACTACACAAGTGCATACACACACACACACACACACATACGCACACACACATTCAATTACACTAAACTTGCTCTATCGATTTTCATTCCCCGTGGCAAGCACATTGCATTCAGCTGTGAGTGTGCATGTGTCTGGCTGTGTGTGTGCGCACGCGCTGTACACAGGATGAATAGGCAGCAGGTGGTGTGTGTCTGTCCTGCATTTCCATCTTTGTGAAGACCAAATTAAGTTTAACTTCCTGTGAGTGACGACATTTTCAGAAAGTTTTATTTAAACTGTTCGAGGCATGATTAACTGTTAAGAACAGGGTGAAATTTTAAGCTCAGTGGGGCAGTTATTGTTGTTTTCTTCTTTTGGCTGCTCCTTGTTCGGGGGGGTTCACCACAGCAGATCATCTGCCTTCATCTCCTTCTATCTGTTGCATCTTCTTCTGTCACAGCAACCCTCTGCATGTCCTGTTTCACTGCATCCATGAATCTTCTCTGTAGACTTCCTCTTTTCTTCCTGCCCAGCAGCTCCAATATATCCACCGTCCCTCCTCAGTACATTTCCAGACCATCGCAACCCTCCCTCTCCAAACCACTCAACCTGAGCTTTCCCTTAGCATCTTCAACTCCAGCTTTAACACCGCCTGTCTTTTCGTCAGTGATACCACCTCCAACCCAAATATCATTATCTGGTTTCACTACTGTTTTTTTAAACTTTCCTTTTCCCTTTCTGCTTCCCTGTCACACATCACCTCGGCCTCTGAACACACCTTCCCCTTTTCCGCCTCCTGTGACTTAGCAACCAACAGTAGCACAGTTTTTACCGGCACCCTGCTAGTCAACAGCACCAGTGCCTGTCATGGTTAACCCAGGCCTTAACCAATCCAGTGTGGAAATATCATTCTTTAATTTGGCAAAGATTTTACACCAGATGCCCCTCCTGACACAACCCTTCACATTTATCTGGGCTTGGGACCAGCACTAGGAGTGCACTGGTTCATGGTCCTCCGTGGCTGAGTTAATTAAGGTTTGTACATGAAGTATAATTCATGTACTGTAGCAGTTGTTTAAAATATATAATATGTAATGTCAGTTTAGGTATCTCTCCTATTTTCATTGTTGTATGCTTAAGCAACTTGTACTGATGTTTGTGACTTCTCATTCTTCAATAAACAAAACACTAACACTGTTGCTTAAAATGAAGAAGTGCAATAAGACAAGGGACTGATGCACATAAGCACCAGTCCCATTATCCAAGTTGTACAACAAAAATGGAACGAGCACCTCAAAAGCTGCAAACACAGGCTGTTCAAAGTAAAGCTGTGCCCTTTAAAGCATCTTGGATGCAGCAGAAAAATGTAAGAATAGCTAAAGGAAGCAGTGTTCTTGTTCAACTGTCATTATATGCTATAAGGTGCGAACAGCTGATCCTTCAGTGCCCAGAATTGTATTGCACACTTCAGTAAAACAAGTTTTAACATACTGTCGACAGCGCGAGCTATTAAAGAACAATCATACTGGATTTTCTCATCTCAGCACCCCAACTCATTCGGTCCGTGCACCAATGCATGAAAGATGAAGGACATCTTTAAACATAATAATCATCACTATCATTATAATTTTATATTAGTTTTAATATGCATTTTTCCAAAATGATGTTCACTTAAAATAAATATACAAATAAATAAATGATTTTCGCTTAATGTACCTACCCTTTTAACATAACATATTCTATTCAATTCAATTTCATTTATATAGCCACAAATCACAGCAAACAGTCGCCTCAAAGCGCTTTATATTGTAAGCTAAAGACCCTGCAATGATTACAGAGAAAACCCGACAGTCAAAACGACCCCCCTATGAGCAAGCACTTGGTGACGGCGGGAAGGAAAAACTTCCTTTTAACAGGAAGAAACCTCAGGCTGAACCAGGCCCAGGGAGGTGCAGTCATCTGCTGTGACCAGTTGGGGCTGAGGGGAGAATGCCATAGTAACTTTGCACATACAGTCACTGAGTGTGTAAAGTGAGGACATATAAGCGATTACATCAGTGCCTGAATCTGTCTGCACCAGAAAAAAAATAAAGTACTGTACATTTGCAGAAGAAAGCACAACAAGCCAAAACTAACCAGTCACATTTCTTGCATGTTGCCTCTGTGACTGCTATTACACAAACTAGAAAACTGAGCAGTTTAAATCTTAAAGTGTTTCCAGTTTATTTGGTCCTGACAGCCAATGGAGCAACTCTGCAAAGATTTTTAAAAAGAATCATGTGTGTGTGTGCCTGTGCACGTGTGTGTGTGTGTGTGTGTGTGTGTGTGTGAGCGCTTGTTATCTTTTTTCCCTCCTACAGAACTTTCGAGCTCTCTCCTTATTTTTGTGTACATACGTATGAACTGAAGTCAAAAATCCTCATTAAAATCTTATTAGCACAAACCTCTTGTTCATCAGCTTTGTGCTTTATCCTTAAGTGCGCTGGCATGACTTTGTGTGTCTCTAGGAGACCTTGAAGGAGCAATGTAATTGAAAGGAATACAGAATGAATACGAGAACGCTTGTTTACCTCTTGTGTGTGTCTGCCTCACATTGTCTCGGCTCTATTTACATACAGACAAAGAGAAGCATAAAGTTAATCACACCTATACACAGAAATGTAGCCACACAGAGTCTACAAGTGTTTAAAAAACCTTCAGGTAACACCAACTAATTACAAAATCATTCACTCCTACATATACATGCACATACCCACATAACAGGCTTTTTATATTAAGCAGCTCGTTTTAGCTCACACACACACACACACACACACACACACACACACACACACAATCTATTGTACCTTTTTTCCATTAGGCACCACTGTCATACTGTCATCGAAAGGTGTTGAGGGATATCCAAGCTGGTAAGTGTCCAACGTGTCTTGGAAGGCTATTACAATCAGGCATGTGTTTGACAGTGTGTGTGTATGTGTGTGTGTGTGCGTGTGTGTGTGTGTGTGTGTGTGTGTGTGTGTGTGTGCGTGCGTGCGTGCGTGTGCAGGTCACTGCTTTCACATCAGGTCCTGCTCAGCATCATTTTGATTTCCCCGCTGAAATCACCAGCTGTACCTGCTCAACGCAGACACACGCACACACGCATACGCACACATTGTGTTTAATTGTAATGGGGCTTTTTGTGAGTCACATAACGCAAGCTGCCTGTTCCTCCATCACAGCTGAAACGAAGGGGAAAATATCAGATGTCAGTGTGTGAGGAAAAAAAACTAACCATAGCAGATTTTGTGTATTTTCTCAGAGCTTTTCATTTCTTCCTGTCCCCACTCCACTTCCCTTCATTCTTTCCCTTCCTTTTTTATATTGTGTTTTTCTCACCACTGAAATAAAATGCATAATAAAACCTGCCAAAAAACAATATCACTCCGTTACCATAGGAACACTACATGACAAATAATGCTGTTAAACTAAACTGAGGGTCTTATTAATAGTTTTCATTGTTTTTTAACTGCAGGAAAGTCCATTTTTATTTCTCATTAAATAAACTGAAAGCTGCTTTATTCTTTTTTTTTTTCTTTTCTTCACGGTTAAACTAGATGATTTTGTCATAGTTTAAAAAAAGTGAAACTTTTTCTCCGTGGAGTTATGAAGCACAAACCCACCTCATCTGTGGCAAAATCTTTTCTCTTTTTTACTAAGTAGTTCGAAGGCGCTACTCCACCACACCGAAAGCAGCCAGCTGAGGTGCAGCTGACAAGGATGCCTCCTGGGCATCTCCTAGGTGAGGTGTTCCAGGCACGTGCTACCAGGAAGATAGAGTCATAGCACTCTAGGGAGATTACATCTCCAAGCTGGAGCACCTCAGTGTCCCCACTGGAAGAGCCAGAATGGGTGGCAAGGAAGGGGGGGGGTTCTCTGCTGCTCCTGCAACCTGCCCTCAGTAAGCAGCAGAGGATGGATGGATGGATGGATGGATGTTGATTGTGTATAAAAGGTGGAGACAGTCAACTTTTCCTTGTGTAGCACATTCAATAGTTTATCTCTATTACAATAAATAGGATAATAATAATAATAATAGTAAAATGAACTTCACCTTCTCTTAAAAACCAGGGACTGAGACTACATCCACAGGTGCACTGAAAACGTGCGGCTGTTCAGTTCAGTTCAATTTTATTTATATAGCTCCAAATCCCAAAAAACAGTCGCTTCAAGGTGTTTTATATTGTAAGATAAAGACGCTATAATTACTAATGTAAATGTAAACATGAAAATAGAGATTTCATCAAAGGTGTGCACATTTATGTCCTTTGTTTGGCATCAGACTGTGTGCTGTGGTGTTGTTTGATTGGCCAACATTTCTTTACAGTTAAAGTTACATCACCACCTGCTGCTTTGTTATGTTCTTTTATCCATTTTCATGTGGCCAGAGATATTTTTCAAAAATGAAAATCCCGGTTTTGAAAAAATACCTTTGCACATGTGGACGTAGCCTAAGTTCATTAACTCATAAATAAAGAGTCTCTTAAGGTAATAATTTGAGTGTTTTCATAAGCTTCTATATAGTCTGACCTTTTTTGCAACCAGAGAAGCTGCCTCCTGGTGGCCATTCAGAGTAATGACGTTTAACGCTCAGACTCTGAAGCTGCATTCATCCTTCAGGTACAGCCTGTCATTCATCCTGTGCATGTTTTAAAGAATAACTCTTCATCAGGTTTTCGGCTTGTTTGATAAAGTGGTTACCTTGTTTTATTTGAACTTCTCCACGTCTACACTTTCTACATTCTGCTGAGGTATTCCCTTTCTTTAATCAGCTGGTTATATTCTTCTTTTCTTTTCTTTCTTTTATTATCCTGCTGAGCTGAACTTAATTTCATTGCCAATATACACTACAGTTTGAGTTACAGTTCTTATATCTCTGAATAAATACTTCATTCTCACATGATTTACGAGGGTTAGAGAAGATGAAGGTACAGACGGAGTCGTGAGCAGAACGGGCTTTTTCAAATCTAGGAGTGATTTGAGTGATTAAACTTAATGTGGGCTTGTTCCAGGAACTTCATTATAACTTTCGCTGACTGTGATTGCACTTGTTAGTTAACCAGTGCTTTACTTCTTGGAAGATACTGCTTCCGTTTTTTTCTTAGTGACTTAGAAAACCCAACAATATAAGATGCAGTCTGTGCACTTACATGCAGGATGCAGTGCCTTTAAAAGCTTTACTACACAGCACTACTAAAAATAGGTCAAATATTCCAATTATTTCCTGAAGTTGGAGCAAAATTGATTTTTAAGCCATTGAGAAAACAAGGCCATTGCTGCCAGATATCCTGCTGCATTACCAGACAAGGGAGGAGCTGTAACCTGATTAGAAACAATACACTGACACTGCTGACAGTGAACGTGTACTGACTTTCAGAATGACTCGAGGTGTAAAACTACTTTGTGTGGCCTTCTTTTGAAAACTTCCACGCATCTCATCAGAGAAAACTAGGGCAGAAGAATATTAACAACAGCCACGAACCAGGAAAAAGAAAAAAAACTTGCTGCCAGCTGTGTCATTTGCTCACTTAATGTCAATTTCTATCTTCCCCGTAAGACGAAGAAAAGGACAAACAAACTCCTCTGTTTATTTGTTTGAATGTTTATTATCATTAGGTTTAGAGCAACCTGAAGGTAAGGCAGTTGGGCAGCACACCTGGATCCGATTTGAACCCTGCAGTGAGTTTATGCCCGAGTCTTCGCGTCGTTATTGAGCGTTGCCATTAATACTTTTCTTCCCAACAGATGGATCCGAAATGCAAAAGGAGAGACAAGGGAAAGAGGGATGGGAGAGGAGGAATAGAAACAAGAGTACAAAGGATTAAAGAAGGTGAAGCTTAGGAGACAGAGAAAGAGGGAAGGGGACAGCAGAGCTCCCTGGAGGAGACAGAAGCAAAAAGGCAAGACAAGGGCTCAGCTTTGTTTATAACACCCTTCAACTATTGTTAGCGGGGAGCTTTATGTGCCTCAGGTTTGATTTAGCATGCTTTGGTGAGTCACAGTGCAACCTGAGGCTGGTGTGTGCGTGTGTGTGTGTGTGTGTGTGTGTGTGTGTGTGTGTGTGTGTGTGCGCGCGCGTGTATGTACATGTAAGACTCCAGGTTGAAAAAGGTTAAAAGACCTTATGGGTATTGTGCAATTACTGTGTAAGCACGACTTTCCCAGGAGGTCCATGCATACTGTATATCTGTGAGTGTTCATGTCACTGTCTTTATGTAAGAAATGTAAGCATCAGAAAAATGTTGAAGGTAAGGGACTGGGAGACTTGAGAATTGTGACTTCAATCGGATATAAAACTAAGAATCTAAAATGCATTGCATTGCTCTACCTGCTAAAAACTTACTTAAAATTGTTTAAGCTGCTGCAGTGAATTGACGAGCCTGCAGAGCTGTGCTACTTTTTGATCTGTATTTCATAGAATAATTCAGACAGCGCTCTACTAAATAGATAGAATGGCAGGATAGCTGCATACATTTTTAGTCTAGAAATGAAGCAAAATGATAATGCAGAGAGCTGCAGGAAGCATGAACACGGTACAATGGAGTATTAAAAACTTCAAAGTGGGAAACAACTTGAATATAATTATAATGTACATCAGAAAAATGCTGAGTAAAGTCATAAGAATACTGAATGTAATCCCTTTATTAATGCACAGTGTTATTAATTTAGGTACAATCCTAATTTTAGAGCTTTTCGTAACGCCTGATGTGTGTGTATGTGTGTGTGTGTGTGTGTGTGTGTGTGTTTGAGTTTGAAAGAGAGAGCAGAGAGAAACTGTTTTTTAGATCTTTTAATGTCTTTAAGACTTCATTTCAAAGACCTTTTTTTTCCCCATATTGCATGATAACAATAGCAACGCGGATCATTTAAAGGTCACTAGATGAAACTAAATGACAGCAGACCGCCTGTCTGCTGAAGAGAAATCCACTCTATCTAATCAGAAAGACGCCAGAAATGCAACCAGCTGAAAATAACAGTCACCCATCAGCTGATCCATGGTGGTAGCGTCTCCACTCACCCTCTGAAAGCTGGAAGATGCACAATTTTGCCCTGCATTGCTGTAACTGTTGAAATCGTACTTGAAATTGTTGGAACTGTTGAAAGAAATTGAATTGTTGCCCTCAAAGGCAGCTGAAAGCTGAAGTTTGGATCCAAAGAAGCAGAAAAGTCAGGACATTTTATCTGATTTTATCTGATTTATTTGATGGACACAAAGGGCTTAAAGACTGATACTGAAATTGTGACTTAAAATATACTGGCTATTGAAAATGAAATGCATTTCAGTGTACTATTTAAAAAAAAATACCTGTGTTTTAGTGGCATGTTAAAGTATTAAAAAGAAAAAAAAAAGCAGATCAAATTTGATTAGATGAGTTGAAATGTGGAAGAATCCACTTCAGACAGGTGCCTGTTCTCAGTTCTAACCATCCAATCAGAACAGGTCTCCTTCCAGTCATTTGAAGGTCTACCTGTCTGCTGAACAGAGACTCGCCAATAAAAAATAAGCCCAAAGTGTAATCTGCCAATCAGAATTATGTATAATCCTAATAAACTGAAATTTACCAACTGAATATAACTGCCGAGCTTTCAGTTGAACTGCAGTAATTGCTGGCGTGCTGTCATTCTGCAGCAAATCCCTGTTGAATTTGCTTTGGTGCACCTGTCAAAAAAAAAAAAAAAAAACTGCTTCCAAATCCAAAACCTATGAAAATACTTCACAAACCGTGAGAGTCCCGAGTACTTGTTCGACACAGCAGTGTGGGTTTTCTGTTCCTGATGTCAAAAATGTGGTCATGGGAGCGTCTGAGTGCTGAATCAGCATTTCAGATTAAATCTGTGCTGCATTTTTATGTGCTTGTTGTATATGTTGATTTTGGGTAACAGACTGATGAGTTAAAATGATGATCAGATAGCAGTCACTGCAACTCTTTTACCAGTTAAAGGCTACAGTTAAAGCTAAGTCACTTACTTGTATTTCAAAATAATAATAGGTCCGTTTTTTTTTTTAAGTGTATCTTATAAAGCTAATGTCGCACTTCTGCGTGAATGTTATCCAGCATTATATCAGCATTAACTGAATTTGTTTCAGATCAATTCAACTATTTTAGCTTTGCTATAAAAGGGTAGTTCAAACTACCAACAAGTTGATCTACCAAAACAATATTTGAGACCTCTTCATAAACATTACATTCTCATTCAGCTACATTACATTTCAAGGGCATCACGCCACATTACATTTGTTTATCTGCGCAATTAATGTTTTTGTTTCCCCACTGCTGGTCGTATAGATGGGCCGGGAATCATTTGTAACTTATGGCTTTTATTAAACCTGAGCAGGTAGTTTTGATGTGTAAACCCAGCCAAATTATGGTGTGTTTGCTAAATAATAAGTTTCCCATGAAACTTAACTGAGAATGCGCTTTAGCAGGACGGGAATATGGTGCTGAGGTTTTTCCTTCGGATAACAGTCATCTCTAACTGCGCTTTCTTTCTCTCTGTTGTGTTTGTGTGGATGTGAGTGTGATTAATTCTGCTTACCGTCTCCCGGAAGCGGGGGCGTCTGCCCAAGTCTCCCCCTGATGTAGCTGTTTCTCCTCAGCACTTACTTTCTGTATATAACCTTGGATCTCCTCTCCACTCATTGCCAGATTGTTAAGCTGCACAGTGTGGTGGCATCAATTCGGCCTCTTTGCCACTTGATGCTTTATTACCTGTCTGCAAAACTTACCTTGTCTCCCCCCCCCCTCCATCGCAGATTCCTTCCCAGCGCGTCAGCCTGCATAGCTTCAAGAAATCCCTGACTGAGCCACTCTCATTCCACTGAAGAGCATTTGTCCGAGCTCAAGCCTTTGGAAAACAGAAAATCCTTATCGACATCTGAGCCTGGAGAAAACAAAGAAAACTTACAGTGGGTACGGCAAGTATTCAGACCCCTTTAAATTTTTCACTCTTTGTTTCATTGCAGCCATTTGCTAAAATCAAAAAAAGTTCATTTTATTTCTCATTAATGTACACTCAGCACCCCATCTTGACATGAAAAAAATCAAAAATGTGGAAATTTTTTCAAATTTATTAAAAAAGAAAAAGTGAAATATCACATGGTCCTGAGTATTCAGACCCTTTGCTCAGTATTGAGTAGAAGCACCTTTTGAGCTAGTACAGCCATGAGTCTTCTTGGGAATGATGCAACGAGTTTTCCACACCTGGATTTGGGGATCCTCTGCCATTCTTCCTTGCAAATCGGGCAAAACTTACCTGTTCCAAAATACTCTGGTAACTGGACTCCAGTCCCGAGCAATGAAGAAGCCCAAAATGATACTGTTGAACTGAATCCTTCATGTGAATATCATTCAAGTCTAATTCCTGAATTAATCAAAGTCCTGAAGCTGTTCACTGGAACTGTTCTTTGTCAGGCTGCATCCTGCAGTTGAGTCTTTTGCACAAACCATAACAAAAAAGCTTTGAGGTCATGGAGTTATATTAGACTAGATTATATTAAGAGGTGTTTCTAATATTCAGATGCTCCAAATGGGACCAACAAAAATAGAAATAACTATAATCTCAGTAATAAATATGGAGTTGAAATGATGTCAAATTAGAACACAGATTGCCTCTTCTCTCTAAAGGTTAGGTTTGCAAAGCACTGTAGCTGGAACAATGTCCTTTGGATGGATGAGACCAAAGTGAAGATATTCAACCGTAATGCACTACGTCACATTTGGCGAGCGTGGCGAACCGTATTTGGGTTTGCTTCACAGCCACAGGAACCTGGGCACCTTGCAGTCATTGATTTGATCATGAGCTCCTCTGTATACCAAAGTATTCTAGAGGCAAATGTGAGGCCGGCTGTCTGACAGCTAAAGCTTGGCTAAAATTGGGTTGGGTTGATCCCAAGCACACCTGCAAATGTACAGATGTGACAGGACGGCTGAAAAAGAAAAGAATCAAGGTGCTACAACAGGTCGGTCTTTAAGGAGAGAGCTGTGCATAAACGAATGCCCCGCAAACCTCAATGAACCAAAGCAGTGTTGTAAGTGGGCCAAAATTCCTCCACAGCAGTGTGGGAGACTGATAAAGATTCCTGCTAAAGGTGGTTCTACGAGCTATCAAATCATGGGGTGCACTAAGGTTTTTACAGGACTGCATAGACTGAAAACGTTCTTTTTCACATGACTGTTTAGTGTATTTAAATAAAGTGACTATTGTGTAACTCTTGCAAATGCTGGATCATCAGTTCAGCAAGGTTATCAGTGTAGATTACACCTGGATTGGACTGAAGTTAGGCGTCAGTTCACAGGCAAACGGTTTAACAGTTGAAACCAAACAGGCTGAATGTATTATTTCCACCAAAACACTGACCAGGCTCTGCGAAAACACACATACATTAATGTGAGGGAATAAGTATGGTGGCTCGCACTGCTGTGACATGAACTTTCACACACTGATCATTTTATGTCACTCGCGTTACTGAAGGAACAGTTTGATCCACAATAGTGAGACAACACTGACAGGCCACATTAAATAACTGTTGTATAATAATCAGACATGGCAGATAAACATTTATTGCTTAGTCAATAAAACAGTGCAGTCTTTCTCCTGCAGGTCTTCACACGATATTTGTAATAAAGTTTTTAATTTTCCGACAGGACTTAATGTACCCAAGAAGGTGCTGTTTTTATTTCCTCTTGGTGGATGTCTTGTTTAGCAATGAAACCCTGTATTTCCAAAGTGGTACACATGTAGTACATTGTGATAATGAGTCTTAGCGAGCTCGCTGAGCAGCTGTTGAGAGTAATTAGTATTTAATCTCGGAGAGAAGAGTGCTGTGCATATTCGCACTTTGATCAACGCTACCAGCCCATCTTCTCCTGTCCTCCCATTTCATTTTTTCTCCTCTTCATTTATTTGTCTCCTCCTCCTCCTTCTTCTCTCTCTGCTTCTCCCACTTATTTGTACTCCCCAAGGAGCAGGAGCAGTTTGCATCTTAATAGATAATTCCCTGCCTTTCTCCATATCTGTTTATTTCTTTCCCTCTTTAGGAAGATAACTGCTTTTATTACATTATTGTACTGCATCAGTTCTCCAGCAAACCGCCGGTTAAAAGAGGGAACAGACAACATTTGAGTTTTAACTATTTGTGCTGTTTACTTTAATGTGTGTGGCTAGAGACGAGCTGCATACGTAGGACGCCTTTTTATTTAAAGATCACAAAATAGCTCTTTATATGTGAACATTTAACTGTCGTACATGCTTATATTTTCGTCATCCCTTTCTCATTATGTCTTCTCCTTCTCTTCTTCCTCTGCATCCTCCACCACTGCTCTCTCCTTCCTCATTTCCATCTTATCCTCTTCCTCATCACCTCAAGCCTCATCTCCTGAACTGAAGTCAGGGCTCTGAAATGTGCATAAACATGCTTATTTATTCCAGATATTTTCACAATTACTTATTGTCAGCGGATTAGGCATGCAACCCTCCTGTCTTGTCAAGCCAGCTAAACAGCAGCAACAGCTGGTTATAAGCCAGCATTGTGCCAGCTAATGTTAGGCTCGAGTGTCCTAAAAATATATGTATCACACTTTCCCTCTGATAAACAGTTTGATTACATTCTCACGTCATATGAGAGTTTATTCCCTAAGTGTCCGAGTTTAACAATATTAGATCCATTTCGGAGAAAGTTTCACTCATGCTAGCTAACGGCAGCATATCCTCAAAAGCTCACCTCAGTGTCGCTGTCATCGGACAGAAGTGAGCTTCACTGACTCATCAGCTTGTATCAAACAACCTTCACAGAGTTTCACAGCCTCCTCCAGAGTAAATGGACGCCCAGCATGTTGACAGCTGAGGTAACAGCGGACTGACGCCCTCCTGTCACCACATATAAACAGCAGCCAGAGTTTCTGAGGTAGTTACGGGGATGAACACGTAAAATAGCTCTAAATATTTAATCGACACATGTTGATATGATTCAGATATGTTAAAATATAGTATGTATTGTTTGTTTTTATACACAAACAGTAGAAACACAGCTGGCCAGTGTAAATTTAATGTTTTTGATCAATGTAGAGTCAAGGATTATGCACTTGAATTGGGAGGGGGAAGAGAAACCAAATTCATTTGACTACAGTCTGCAATCTACTGACATGTAGAAGTGAGATTTTATACACTGTTCCTTTAAATAGCTCAAATGGAAATGGGCCTGTGTTTAGAAAAAAAAATCAAAGAAGGTGGAAAATAGAGGCAAGAGAGGCACTGACTGACTGTTACCCATAGACAAGTTTAGAAGGATAGACCTACTTATCCTGATATCACCCACTGGTTATTGAAGCTTTTGAACTGAACACTTTCTGATAAACAGAGGAACACTTCATGCTCATATGGTAGCAACCACGACAACACAAGAACAGCCTAAAGCATCTTTATCCTCCCTTTTTACTCTAATGGACCATGATTTACAAAATAAACACTGTCTTGTATTCAATAGAATGTCAAACTAGCAACTGGAGCCATGAACTCTTTAGGAAAGTTTCCTGAGATCACAGACTGAGGAAGCCTAGGGCTGTTTTAACACAGACTTCCATACATTCGGACTCTGCAACTTGCTGGCACTTCCAATGCTTTTACTTTTCAGGCCTGGAAGCCTGGAAGTCCTGAATTACCATGACAGTCATACTCTGCCCACCAAACTCGTGCAGGGATAGGCCTACCCAGAGCATTGTCAAAGCCCCCGAATGAAAGGGTGGTTCTACTACAAACCCTGGTACTAAAAAGCCCCACTTATCCCTGATATGTACTAGGTGTGTGTCTTTAATGCTGCACCTCTGATGCAGTTTTATTACATCCTTTGCATGGCTTCAAATCACACTGGGAGCATTTCAGAAGTGGAGCATTTAGTCAGCACGGGGTCTTTTACTTTGAAGATCTACCAGATTATCAATCCAATTCCCGTGTTCTGTATAAATATTGGAGCATCAATAAAACAAAAGGGTAGCTCGTACCAAACAAGCAGGAGAATCCTCAAACTCGTCAGTTAGCTGTATGTTAGGATGACAAGCACATTGCTACCTACCTTAATGAGCTAAACTATGGTAACTAAATAAACACCTCAAAGCCAAGTGTGCAATGTTAGAATGCATGCAATGCAGCCATATGCATTCAATATAGCCTCAAACAGAACATTTCCTCCATCCTCAGCTCCCAGCATTGTTAAATCTTTATACCAAAGGCTACACAGATATACAGATATAACTGGTGCCCTGTAGAAGCTTTGTGTCTAAAAACCAAAACAAAAAAACTGTTTTTCTCCCAAGCACACCTTTGACATGTGGGGGATTTTTTGTTGGGTTTTTTTGTTTTGTTTTTACATTGATTTATCAATTGTTTGTGGTGATCTTGGGGTTAGGAAGCCCTTTGAATCCACCACAGAGGATCTGTGGCAGCATTCCCTCGCAGTGGAAAACAACAGCCACAACAGCAACAACAGCAACAGCAAAAAAATGATTTCTGGAAATAATATGGAGACAGGCTGCAAAGCAGATGCAAGACTTTTTTCTTTTTTTTCTAACAAGGAATTAACAAATCTTGTGAAGAGATGTTGCATCAAGGTGGAGACGGGGTTGTCGGATAAAAATAAAATGATGTCTGATGCTTTCATGTTTTGATGCTTGCTGATCTGGGAAACAAGAATCAACAGCTATTTGTGCCACAGTGCTAATCAGTGGAAGAATGGGCAGGTATCCAAATGCAATCACTGACAATCACAGCCTGTGCCATGTGTGTTATTCTATGTATGAGTCTGTGTATGTGTGTTTGATTAGCCAGTATCTTGCTGATTAGTGCGAAAGTGACAGAAGGCATCAACCACATTCTTCACCGTTGTGTTTGCACACTTGTGTATGTATATCAGAGGTGGCAAAACTACAGACATTCTTTACTTAAATAGAAGTACAGATGCTTGTGTTAGAAATACCACAGTAAAAGCTGAAGTACAGTACTGATTCAACTTCTTTACTCAAGTAAAAGTGAAACAGTAAGAAGAAAGTAAAAAGTAGCTCCTTGAAGATCATATCTACCAGCTATTTTTATGCAAAGCTAACTGAACCTTATGCTATATTAATATGATAATAAAAAAAATATGAGTACACAGGAATACAAACTTTTTTTGACTTTGCCTCCAAACCTAAACATAAAAATGAGTACAGTCAAGTGGGATTCAGCAGGTGGGCAACTCTAAAGTCAGCTGTAGTGGTTCAGCGTGAGGAAAAGGATCACAACTCACAAATATTTAAGTTGTGACCTCCAGTGGATTTTCTTTGCTGTGATCAGCTGACCTGTGCTGTGGCTGCTGCGCCGAGGCTTTACTGCTCTGTGTGGAGTTACACAACTGAATTCAGCAATATGTGACCCGGTGTTTCACAAGCCGTCTTGGCTGATTTCCATTCCCTGCACTGACAGTGTGCTGTTTATACTGTTGTTATACAGCAGCATACGGATGAGTACAAAGGTTGGATTCAGTGAATCCATCTAAGCATCGTCAGCTTAAATTTAAATTTATTTCTGCTACTTTTGATGTAACCAAACTATGTGCATGGACACCACAGCCCCTGTGCACCAGTCCAACACAGTAGTTTACTGTAAGTGCACAATACGACAAGTTAACCTGTTTATCCTGCACTAAATTGCAGTGTTTTCATGCAACCTTTAATTACCTCAGTACCTCAGTTTGTTTGCAGGACATTTCACAATATGGAAGAACATAGCTTCACATCATATACAAAATCAATAACTGATTTAAAAAGGGAGAACGTTACATATAAGCTTTAAATTTCCAGTTTATCAAATGTCCCTGAGCAGTCCTTACCTTTAAATGTAACCTCTTTTCTTCCTCTCCTGTCCTCTTTCTTACACTGTTCTCCATCTCAGACTGAAGTTATCTCGCAGTCTTTTCTCTCCCTGAGAAATCCCTTCAGCTAACAGACACACTGTGTGACAAACTGCACACAAACAGTTTGTGTGTTTGCTGATATTTGCTGAGCTGATAGAAATATTGCATTTGAAATTACCTGCCAATTACAAAAAGTTACTCGCTTTATGCTGCTCTTCTGTAGCATAGCTAGCTGCTGAAGTAACACAATCAAAATGGCTTGCCATAAACTTTTGTACAACTGCACCAAAAACACTGCTCTAGATCACTCCAGCTCCTGAGTATTGCTTTATAAATACTGCACAATTTACATGTTTTCATCTTTTTTTGTATGCAGTAAATCATTATGTTTTTAAATAAATATTACAAGTGGCTTTCTTTTAATTACTTAGCATTTCTTTATCATTTTTTTATGATTTGCATGTTTGACTTGGCCAACATTTTACACTCGATGCCCTTGCAACAGTCCCAATTTACAGTATCAGGACTTGGGACCAGCACTAGCTTGTTGCCCCCCACCACCACCACCGCCCCGTGGCGGGGTTATCATGTTGATGTTGTGTTGATTGAAAACAAAAATTATTATATGTCTTTTAAGTATAAAAATAGCTAAATGACCATTTAGATAGCTCCTTTTGTGGTGCTGTACATGTACAAAGAGGATGCTAACCTCCTTGTGGCTAGGAAAATATTCATGGTTGCCGTATGATTGCCGTCCATCCATTCATATTTATTTTCTTCTTCTTTCTTTTCTTTTTTTTTTTTGCATTCAGTGACTGGTTGCAAGTAGTTGTGGCAGACAACAGGTTACCCAGAGGCTGAGGGTGTAACACCCTCAGCCTCTGAGTAACCACTTTTGATTGTAAAGGTCATCTACTGGGAGGGAATTTTTTTGGGATAAACATCTTGCCCAAGGACATGTAGACTGGAGCATGTGGATGACAGCAGATGACCTGCTTTACCTCTTTGGCCACAACCACCACTTAGACAATGTAGAACACTTACAACAAGGCCCAGTATTTTTACTGTATTGTCATATCACACGCAAGCACTGACGTCATGTGAAACCAAAACATTCTGCGACTTGGAAACATTCATGTCATCACTCAGTCTGTCACTACGATTCCCATTGTTATTAATGAAAAGTGTAATTTGCACATATGAGTGAATAATTACACATCGTTGAGCTGTGGTTACGCTAATGACTGCATTTAATCAAACTATAATTTAAAATGTCAACAATGAGCATTCATCCTCAGCATCAAAACAATATTTTGTTAGAGGAAACCGATCTTTTACATTCATCTTTCTTTCATTTAAGACACAAATGTAAAGTCTACTACTAAGAAGTTTATAACTAGAGCTGTCAGCAAACACTTCACAATTACTTTGTGGTGGGTGACACGAAAAGCAATCACGGCTTGGAAACGGGCTCAATAATTACAAAAGTGTCAATATTTATACAAAAATATGTTAATGAGAAGAATAGATTCGTATTAGATATTAAGCCGTTATCGCATCATCTATTTATTTGTCTTATTTTCTACTTCCTTCGTTGTCTCTCTGCAGACTCTGCCTGTCGCCTCTCTCTCTTTGCTGTATGACAGTTCAGAAGCCAATCATGACAATGCTGAATTGTTAATTGTCATGGGAGGTGACCCATTGATTTCATTGCTGTCAGCTCGGGCTCTTGTGATGTCTGCCACTGCATGGGATCAAACAAAAGCAGGCTGGCAAGAAATCAGTCAGACAACAGGCAGAGATACTGGCAGACTGGCAAACAGTCAGGCTGACGTGTAATAAGAGTGGAGAAGATTGTGAGGGAGGGAGCGGGTAGACCAATAAATAAATCTACTAAAAAAAAATTTAATTTAATTTAATTTTTAAAAAATGATGCCACTGAACATATATGCAGTGCCTCCTTATTTTTCTCTAGTGATCAAAGTTTTGTCGATGCGGCTTCTGAACAACATGGCAAATGAAAGCAGCAGAGAAATAGGGCAAAAAAAATAAAGCAGAAATAAGAGCTTCTCCGTCAGACAAGAGCAAGATAAAGAAAATGATGGGGAACAGAAATAATGTTATTCACTGGCTGTGTTCATTAGTTTAAATTTGAGACATGTGTATGCAATGGAATGAGCAGAAGTGATGTAGCCTTATAATTATCCAAATGGCTTTTGAAAAGCAGAAACATGAGGTGACATGAACTGTGAGCTGTGCTGCTCACATATGTGACACAGAGCAGCGCTTTGCCTGGTGATTTCAAAGTATAATTTTCTGTTGTTGTTGTTTTTTCTTCTGGCCTTAGAGCAGTTGTCCTGCAGCAGTTATTAGGCTGCCTCACAGAGACGTACGCCATTTTTGGACATGATCTTTGCGCCTCGTGGTACAAAGAAGCAGAGAAAATATCAAATGTGCATCTACATTCTAATAAGCAATAATCTGAAGTTCATTGTTTACTGTTGTTTACAGAGGACTAACCGACCTCTTTCTCTATATATGTATGGCATGTTGCATCAGGTCTTAAGGGTTAAGCACTCTCTCCTTTGCTGACTGCCAATGAAGGGGCTTCGTGACAGCACATATCTCTGAGTTCCCAGAAGCAACATCAGATGCTTCCATTTACTGAAAGACTTAAAATAGGTTTGATAGCACAGAAATGGGATGTGGATTTAAAACTAAATCTGATACTTACATTATTATATCATTTACAGCCTCATGTGGATTCATCTACAAGAGTGAAAACCTTTTTTGATATCCTGTTTCACTGTGCTTCTTATTTAATGACTCCTGCTATTATAATTCATATCTGGCTTTGTCTCTACATAGGGGTTAGGTTATGAAACCTGTCTGAGGAATCATTGTCCCTCAGTAGAGCAGCATGTTCTTTTTAAAGGGCGATTTCGCTGTACCAGTGTGCTGTGGCTCGGAAGGTAGAGCAGGTCATCTACTAATCAGAAGGTTGGGGGTTTGATCCCTGCCTGCTCCAGTCTGCATGCCAAAGTATTCTTGGGCAAGATACTGAACTCCAAGTTGCTGCCGATGAATTCAGTGGAGTATGATTGTGTGTGGGAATGTTAGACTGAAAGCACTTAGATGCAGAAAGCGCATGTATGAATGTGTGAGTGCATTGGGTGAATGAGACATGCTACATAAAGCACTTTGAGGGCTCATGTAGAAAAGCACTGCATAAGAACCAGTCCATTTACCATTTACACAAACAGCTAAATTAACAATAATGACCTCATTGGCCATAATTACTCATTGTAGCTCCAAATTAATGCAACATTTCAGATTGTTATGGTCATGTGATGTGTCTCAGTGTTTTCATACAGAGCCAGGAATAATTTGAGCATCCACCATTAGAACATTAGATACCTCACCAGCTACTTTGTTAGGTACATCTGTTCAGCTTCTTTAACAAATGTGTAATCAGCCAATCACATGGCAGCAACCCACTGCACTGAGGAACGTAAGCATGGGCAAGATGACCTGCTGAAGTTCAGCTCAGCATCCGAAGGGGGGAAAAAAACGGTGATTTAAGAGACTCTGAATGTGGCATGGTCGTTGGTGACATTTGGATGGTGGGGTCAGAATTTAGCTTAAACAAACAACATGAGAGCATGGATCCATGCGTCCTTGTGTTAAGAGTTCAGGCTGGAGCTGGTAGTGTGAGGGACATTTTCTTGGTTCCCTTAGTTAAACACCACAGCCTATCTGAATACTGTTGCTGACCATGTCCATCCCTTTATGACCACAGTGTACAGATCTTCTGATGGCTGCTTTCAGCAGGATAGCGTGCCATGTCAGAAAGCTCAAATCACCTCAAATGGGTTTCTTCAACATGACAATGAGTTCAGTGTACTCCACAGTCACTAGATCTGAATTCAATGGAGCACCTTTGGGATCTGTGTTTGGAAAAAGGAGGATTTGCTTCACGGACGCGCAGCTGACAAATCGGCAGCAACTGCGTGATGCTATGTGAGGAGCGTTTCCAGCACCTTGTTAAATTTCTGCCATGAAGAATTAAGGCACTTCTGAATGCAAAAGAGGGTCCAACCCAGAACTAGCGAGGTGTATCTGATGTAAGGTGAGTGTATTTGACAGGAAACGAGGAAAAGAATAACATAGCTGCTTGAACTTCGAGAAACTAGATCGCTGCTTGTGCTATTTTATGGCTGAGTTATTGAGTGTGTGTGTGTGTGTGTGTGTGTGTGTGGGAACAGAGTGCTTTCAAAATGTCATTGGTAAAGAGTTGTTGTTCTGAAACTCTGCAAACTGAGAAGTGTCTTGTGAAATCCAAACATTGCAACACATACTCGGTGGTGATGATCAACAAACTCCCACAGATGTACAGTAATTCACTATGATCATTTTGTGCTGTGTGTCAGCACAAATCTTACTTACTGCTTTTCTGAGAACACAAACCATCTCACCAACTGCAGCAGTTCCTCACCAGAACTGTACACCGAATAGTAACCTGATGTAGCAGAAGCACCATAACAACATATAAATAACCCTAAAAGAGTGTGGCAGATGGTGGGTGAGCTTGTCGCACAACTGGGTCAGCACATTGGAGAATGGACCAGACTGCGCAGTTTTTACACAAGCAGAATGAGACACAGTGTGGCTGAAATAGATGACTGCAGCTGAACTTGCACAATAAAGGCTGCAGGAGCCTTAAACAAACCCAAGCAAAGTGGCACGAGAGTAAAAAAGCTGAGAAAGTTTGACAGAGTTATAGTCCTTATCCAGCATAGGAAGGGTGTTTTATAACATGTTCCCCTGCTCTTTCAGTTATTTTATTCAGCTGAATTAGCTGCAGTTTATCCTGCTGTTGTGACCATGACTGTGACAAGTATCCCAAGTGCATAATGGGTAGAGAGCAAATTATATGCGTCTGTGTGTGTCTTTGGGAGTCAGGGAGTGTTGCTTTTTGTTTGTTGTCTGTGTGACTGGCAGTCGGGCAGCATGAGAGTTGACAGTTAATCAGTGCGTCACTTCCTAATGGGCTAAAATGTGCACACAAATGCACACACACACACACACGCACACACAAACACAGCAAGGAGCATAATTGCCTGTGATTGCATTTGGATATCCATCCACACTCATGCTGATTAGCAACATGACGTTAACAGAGAAAGAACTGCAGCGCAAACAAGGGAGGTAGAGACAGAAAGAGTGAGTGAAGAAGACTTATTAGCTTGCACAGTTGTCTGCATATTGCTATTAATGAGAAATTTTAAGCAATTAAACTGAGTCTGGATTCTATTTGCTCATGGTAAATTAACACAGTTGCCATCAGTTTTACAGCCTCAAGCTACCTCAGTGGGCTATTTATAGCATCTTTCTTTCATAGACAGACAGACAGATAGATCAGGTGTTTCCAGGAGCATACAGTGACACGATGAAACGCACAAGCACACAAGGTAAAAAACAATGCCAGCTACTTTTTTAACCTGGTAAATATGAAATGTTGATACAGCAGGTAAAGATGCTTCAAATGGAGAGTTATCAATGGTCTGTGCTCAAAAACCAAAAGGGATATGGGACAGGAACATAAAACCCCCGTCACTGAGACCACATGAATCAGACTCCACCAGCTTTCGAATCTGACCTGCAGTTAGAACTCGGCTACACACCTGTAAAGTTTTGATTATGTACAAAACTGAGGCGTGTGGCAAATGCACTAACCAGTCAGAAACATGCTAGCACAATAGCTTCCAGTCTCAGTGCGTTTCTGCACCAGCTCTTAGTGACCATGAGAATTTTGTTTTGAAGCCTGTACTTCATGCAATTGAAAAGAAAAAATATGAAGTTGTCCTCATTGACTCCCCTAATTAGTTTGGCGAGAATGTTTGTGTAGCCAATTGGTAAGTGTATTTTAAAACAGCAGAGTTCACAGCAGTGGCAGGATTGGGATTTGTGTTTTTTTTCAGACTGCATTTCACTGTGTCAATTGTCAAAATACTGTCGATGGGTACGCCAACAGCTGATCTTGCAGGCAACCGAGCTCCCATATTCACGCAGATTAAAATGGCAAGCGGGTCCTTGTCAGTTTTGCTTGAATGTGAGAGGCATACATTGGAATGTATCATCATGGCTGATTTACAGAAAATTATTATTAATAAGCAGATCCTGCACATGGCGTCTTTATCACAAGATAAACAGTTTTCACCACAGTCCCTCTCAGTCGATCACATGAAAAGACTGAAGATGTCGCGCTCTTTTTTGCATGCAGATGGGAAGAGAGCAGGAGACTGAATGGTTGAGAGGGAGGGAGGGTAGAGAGGAAATAGGAGAAAATGGAAGCGGGAGAGAGATGAGAGTGGGGTGGAGAGTAGGAAGGGAAACAGCAAAGATGAGGAGATGACGGGGAGAGAGCAGAGTGGGAATAGGAGAGCAGGGAGGGAATGACAGGCTTAATGTGTCTGCATGAGTGACAGCCATGTATGGGTATTGACAGTGTGATTAGGGAGCAGAGAAGATGGGACTTAAATGGCTTGTTAACTGGGGCCCTAAATACTGGCAGCACAATGGAAATGAAGAGGGAAATGGAAATGGAGAAGGAGAGCGAGGCAGTGCTGCAGTGCAAGTTACCACTTTGCAGAGGCTGGCTCAAAGCTCAGATCACACAGAGTAAAAGAAACTAGTTTATAGTTCAAAATGTGCAGTTTTGAGCTCTAAAGTCCCAGAAAACTATAATATAGAGTTGCTTTTAGCAATTTTTTTCTACCTATACCATACCCGATCACTGCTCTAGAGTCATGCACAGATTATTTTCTAAAACTCCCAAGACAACCCTATACCAGCTGAAGTCAACAAGACTGATCATGTAATTAAACCTTGGATTCTGGCATTCCTATGGATGCCACTTTGATATGTCCCACCAACCTAAACCTTGTGGCAGATAAAGCACACTCCACCCACTGCACCAGCACACCATAACACCGGCAGCTTCTCCAGCAGGACTCAGCCACACCCGAAAAACTGCTCGGGTACAGTTACGAAGACCTAAATATGTCAGTCCTGTTTTGATGGTACAACATGGTCCTAAATAATATTAGGCAGGAAATGAAAATGGACCGTGGCGAGTGGGGACTACTCCACTTGGCCCACCCCAAATAAATCATCAGCCAAGTCTAAACTCTCAGATATTAAATTTCTTACCAACAGTAGGCAGTAAGCTTACTGCACAACAATAAGGACTACAAGGCGGGATTACAGAAAACGCTGACTGGCCTAAAATGAGAAGCACAAATTGTGGAAAAATCCAAATATTGCTGGACCAAAACACACAAAACCATTAGCGCGTTCCTGTAATGGTTTGTTGACAGTTAGCAGCATTAGGAAAATTCTGCTTTGGCCAAGACATTGTGTTCCTCAATTTTTTACCAATTTTCAATAATTGTTGGCCAACAGTGATCAATATGCCCATAAGACTGGCATGGACTGCATTCATTCCCATTTTCTTTGCTTTTTTTTTATTTTTTTATTGTTCACAGGATTAATGACAAGTTTTTGGATTTGGATTTTTTTTTAGCTGCATCTCAAACTTGTTTCTGGCAATATGTAGTTTTTCTCAGCACTCCCGATCAGTCTCTGGCAGCGCTGTGGCTGTGCTCCATGCTAATACAAAGTGGCTGCGTGCCCGTTTTGGCACCGTGTCGCATATAGACAGAGCAGCGGACACTTTTTCAACTCCAAATTCTTGCTGCAGGACATTTTCTGGCAGAGAGAATTAACTGTCTAAGCCAGACACACACACACACACACACATGGGCACACAGACCCACAACCACATACATGGAGTTATACATGGGTACATAAAATGTGCGAGCAGAAAGGACAAATGCGACACAGGCTTAGTGGGAGTGGGTGGTTTAGGTGTGAACATATAAATGACCGGCGTATGGGCAAGAACAACCAGCCAGCAAGTCCCTCTGTTTTCTTTCTCTCATTTCTATGAATAAAAGATGGACAAGACGACTTTATACCCACACAGATTGATTCAGTGAAATTGCATATGAGAGATGATGCTCCTAATTTAGACCTTTTAGTTCCTTCAGTAAGTCTGAGTCACAGAGTGATAAACTTTAACCATCCCCTTCCAGCCTCTCATCCATTTCCTGCATGCACTCTCCGTCTCGCTGATGGCTTCGTTTTATCCTTCTTGCTCAGACTGTTTATTTATTTAGTGACGTTATAGATGTGACCCTTTCACCGTTACACTTACAGTAATATATTTGCTCTGTTTCGGTTCACGATTGATCTGTATTTTCTGCCATAAATGTCAAACGCTATTTTTAGCTCAAATGAAACACTCTCCGGTGGCCGGTGTTGCAAATAAAAGGATGTTTTAACTAAGTCAAGTGGCATGAAAAGGCACTCCAGGCTTGAGCTCACCTTTTAAAGTTTAAGCAAGCTTTCGTCATTATCATAAAAGATGAATGGACATGTTGTAGTAGGTTAAATCTAAATAATGGGAGAATTATACTGTAGCCTCTATAGTTTCTTTTCTTTGTATACTAAAGCATGCCAGAATCTGTAAGACTTGTTAATGTCATTATGAACACTGTGCCAGGGCAATTTATTATAGGTGGCTAGGTTTACAACACTTTCAGTTGGGCTTTGTTGATGTGCATCAACTCAAACGACATAGCCTTTTTAATTGAAATATTCCTTATCTTCAGCAGTTTACCACTCTCTGAGTCCGACCGCAACTTAACGTTTTTTGGTTATTCATTAATCTTAATTTAATTAAGTGCAGACGGCCGCACAAGCCTCATTCACATGCTGTTTCCGTTTTAAAGGCCAGCCAGGTACTGGCATAACACTTTATCCTCGGCCAAACCCTCAGAGATACATTAAAGCCTGTACTGTCTCACAAAACATGTACAAATATTATCCCATGGTTATTTCTTCTATATCTCATAATAACATATACGGTAAAAACTATGCAACTAAAATAAAAATGTCATGTTTACAGCAAACTCTGAATATACAAACAGAGAAAGGCAGTATGGATGGATATTATGTAGTCATAAACTGACTGATTTGATTAATCTTTAATCCTGAGGAGTTAAACAAACCACAGCAAAATATTCCTGAACTCTAAAATTAATATGGTGTAAGTTATAAAGGTGTGATTTATGTAACCCAAATGGAATATCAGTGCACATTAAGTAAGTTTGATGGGTTTGTTGTCTGATTAATAACCTTTAACTTTACCATAAGGTTTGTGTCCCAGCACGGAAATATAAGTTCATAAAAGGAGACTGGAAACAGTTTTGCCCCAACACACACACACACACACACACACCCTCCTTCTCCTGCCAGGAATCACATCTTTTGCACAGACTAGTCCGTTGTATGCTGGCTCTTCCAAACCATTTTTGCATTTTGCTTCATTGAAAGCTAATGAAGTGGGTTAAACGTGATATTTCATGCCTAGCTGCCTCCTCTTAGATGCACAGGCCAGACAAAATACGAAGCTCATTGCAGATGACAAATACCTTTTACCATATTCACATGTTGTCATTTTTTAAAAATTATTTATCTATTTTTGCGTAAGACTTCAATCAGTTCAGTGTTGTGAGAAAACTGGACATGCGAACAGGAAGTGAGTGCCACACAAAGAGTTCTTCCACGCAGCGACCACAACGCGCTTTTTACACGGATCACACTCAGCGTACTCTGACGTATGTATTTCATCTGGCGAGTGAATGATAAAAATGTTGTGTTCACCCAAAGCTCCCGCTCACTCTCTGCGGCAGAAAGGCTCGCGTTACTCAGAATCCGCGTATGTATCCGCGTATGATGCTTGACCAAATAGTCGGCTCAACAGATGGCAGAAGCTACCGCATGAACACTTTTGGGCAGATCTTCATCATTCTCAGAGTTTTATAGCGCTTTGTGTGAAATTAAGCATCTGGTCCAATTGGATTTCCGAGTTCAGAGCTGCATTATGAGCTGTTGAAAATAAGGCCTCTGCACTTATGAATGCTCCTCGCCAGCTGTGAAAGGAACTATAAATAAAACTATGATCCAATCACAAGTTGTTTATAGTGCATTTCTGGTGTTCTGAAAAAACAGTTTTTACTGTTCTAATGAATAAACTGGAGATGCTGCAGCATTTTCGGGTGTGATCGTCAGTGTTTTGAAATATAATATGAAATTAAATGTGCTTTAACTTAGACAATGAAAAGCATACGATAAGCAGGAACGATTTTAAAAATACTTCTGTTTACAGTCTCATGGAGAGCATGTAACGAATTATCTTTTATTGTATTTGTTCCCATTTAAAGTTAAGAATAACTTGCTTGGGGAACAGCAACTGTACATTTTTTAATTTTGAGTGATTTAGAGTTAATCGCTTCTGGTCTCTCCTTCACAATAAAAGCCACATCAGTTTCAACCATTTTAATAAACAGATTCGAAAGCAGGAACTGTTTAGTTTTCATTAGCAGTGACTTAATAGAGCTCTCATAGAGAGGAAAATGGATGGCCTAGATTGCACTGGACTACATTTATGCACAAATCCCAGCTTGGGCAGGAAATCTGCAATCTGCAACCAGCACCGGAGTAGTGGACTCTACCACTACTAATCTACTAATATATGTAATGACTGAATGTGATTATATTTAATGGCAATCCAGTCACCATCCCAGCTGTCATGGGGAAAAAGGTAGAGTACTCCCTGGACAGGCTGGTATTCTATCACAGGGCTAACAGACAACCATTCATCCTCACATTGACACCTATGGCCACTTCAGAATTGCCAGTTAACCTAATCCATGCATGTCTTTGGACTGTGGGAGGAAGGTCAGAGTTCCCAGGGACAGACACACACACACACACACACACACACACACACACACACACAGAAGAGCCCCCAACTGGTGCATTTGAACCCAGGATGCTTCACCCTCCCCACGACCCTGAAATGGACAAACAGAAGAAGATGAATGCATCCATCTGTTTATCCATCTAGGGATGACCATTAATTATAATTATATTCACTCATATATAGTACTGCGAGGCAACAGTGCATATCTGTGTACTGCCATGCTAGCTGTTTACTTAATGGCAAATATATTCTATATTTTAAAAAATTTGAAATACATTTAAAGTTAAAGCTCATGTGTTGTTGCTACCACACCGAAACACTGAAGGTACATAATATACATTTCAGTGTGACTCAGTAATGTATCACATAACTTTTCGAGACACTATTAAAAATGCACCTCTTGCAATGCAGGACTGTGATGGATAAGATCAGTTATGATATGACATTTTTAACGCAGACGTTTGGGAGCCCTTCTTCAGAGAGGAAGGAAAGAGCAAGTGAGAGACTGGAAGAGATATAACAGGAGATGAGGGAAAATACGTGTGTGTGTGTGTGTGTGTGTGTGTGTGTGTGTGTGTGAGAGAGAGAGAGAAGAGATTCAGGTAAAGAAAGATACTGGAGAAGGGAAATGAAAAAGACAAACAGTCAGAGGGAAAAAGAAAAAGTTATATAAAAGTGCTTTAAAGAGCTTATCAGTCATATGATAATCATCATTCAATTTGATTGGTTGGCAGATAGAAGGTCAAGAAGGCAGCTCCTCATAATTGTGCCTCCCAGCTCGGCTTGTGTGAGTCGTTTCAGGTACTGGGTATCGTGTGCATCTATGTGTGTTTGCGTCGTCCTTTACTTCTGTCTTTGTGAGGACCAATTTGAATTTTAAACCCGGAGAGTAAGAACATTGTTAGAAACTAAGAATATTTTGGTTTTTTCCAGGTTTCAGGATCACGTCTTAATTTTAAGGTTAAGGTAAGAATTAGGTTGAGATGAAGGTTCGCTCAAGGTTAGACAATTCCTTCCTGAATACAGAGATGCAGAAACAGTTCTCTGTGTGTGGGAAACAGGAAGACGAATACAGTGAGACAATTAGCGAGATCAAATTGTGCCCAGGTTCATGTTAAGTTGTAGCTGACCTTTACCCAGATCAGATAAACTGTGTTCTGTCTGTAAGGGGAAATATCCACTCTCGTTATTTAAACATTTCCAGAACAAAATTACATTTTTTTGAGACTGTTGAGGTCTATTTTTAGGTAAATCTCTTCATCAGTTTGGAATGAAAAGTTTGTATACAGTGAATAGCCCTGTTTGAGTAATGTTCTAATCCATATTATGGCAAGAACTACTCAACTAAGTAAAGAAAAATGACAGTCCATCATTACTTTAAGAAATGAAGGTCAGGAATGCGAAAAATGTCCAGAACTTTGAAAGTATCTTCAAGTGCAGTTGCAAAGACCATCAAACGTTCTGATGAAACCGGCTCTCATCAGGAAAGGAAGGCCAAGAGTTCCCTCTGTAACAGGATGAGTTCATCAGAGTTACCAGCCTCAGAAACAGCAAGCTAACAGCACCCCTGATAAGAGCCCACCTACATGCTTCACAGAGTTCAAGCAGGGCACACACACCTCAACATCAACTGTTCAGAGAAGACTGCGTCAGTCTGGACTTTATGGTGGAATTGCTGCAGAGAAGCCACTTCTAAGGAAGAACGACAAGAGGAAGAGAATGGCTTGGACCAAGGAACACAAGGAATAGACATTAGACCCGTGGAAATCTGTCCTTTGATCTGATGAGTCCAAGTTTGAGATTCTTGGTTCCAAACACCATGTCTTTGTAAGACTCATTAAAGGTGAGCGGATGGTTCCTACATGTGTAGTTCCCACAGTGAAGTATGGAGGAGGAAGTGTGATGGTGTGGGGGTGCTTTGCTGGTGACACTGGTGGCAATTTATTAAAAATCCAAGGCACACTTAACCAGCATGGCTACCACAGCATTCTGCAGTGACATGTGGTTCACGCTTAGTAGGACCATCATTTGTTTTTCCAACAATAATGACCCCAAACACACCTACGTAAGGGCTATTTGACCAAGAAAGAGGGTGATGGAGTGCTGCGTCAGATGACCTGGCCTCCACAATCACCTGATCTAAACCCAGCTGAGATGGTTTGGGATGAGTTGGACCGCAGAGTGAAGGCAAAGCAGCCAACAAGTGCTCAGCACGTCTGGGAACTCCTTCAGGACTGTTGGAAAACCATTTCAGGTGATGAGCTCATGAAGCTGATTGAGAAGAATGCCCAGAGTGGGCACAGCTGTGATCAAAGCAAAAATTGCCGACTTTGAAGAATCTAAAATCTAAAACATGTTTTGGTTTCCTTAACACTTTTAAGTTTACTACATGATTCGTTATGTGTTCCTTCACAGTCTGGATGACTTCAGTGTTAATTTACAATGTAGGGGGAAAAAAAAAACACTGAATGAGAAGGTGTGTCCAAACTTTTGACTGGTGCTGTACATCGGGCTTTATTTCTGTATTTTTTGTCTTTCTGTGGGTCACTTTCCTCGACTAGGAGTCTGTTTTCATCCATTAAAGGTCACATTAGTATGCAGAGAAACGGAGCCATGTGCTCCTGAGAACAATAAGGTTAGTTTCTCCAACTTTGTGTGGTCTGTGAAGCCCAGCTGTCCCTGTCTCTTACACTGATTTCTAATTTGTCTCAAAACACTAAAACATAAATTAGATGGTCTTGAAGGAACATGTGGTTCCCTTGCTTTATTTGCTAAATTGAATGATGCACTGCAGTAAATAAGCTTTCCAGTTGTAGACGTGACATACAGTCACAGAACAAAAACAACTGTTCTTTACTTCTTGGCAGATTTAGACTTCCCGAGCATCAGTTTTTATCTTCAGTTTAACAAACGTTTGGGTGGGGTGGTGGTGGTGGTGGTGGGGGTTCTTTTGTGCGCTAGAGCTGAAAGTTTGAAGCTGCAAAGTTCAATCTGTAATAAAACCTCAACTTCAATGAAAAGCAACACAATGGAAACGGTAAGATGGTACTTTGTGTAATTACAAACCAAGAACCTGACAGAATGTAGGAGCGGGACCAGTCCTGTGATGCCAGATTCTGACTGCTTTATTTTTATGTGGAAAAGCATTTGACTGTTACTAATGCTTAGTGCTGTTCTCAAGTCTCCAGCAACTCAATTTATTGGAGAAGAAAATGGCGCTCTGTGTGTGTGTGTGTGTGTGTGTGTGTGTGTGTTTGGCTGAGGGAAAAAGAGGCGCAGGTGGTGGGTTACAGGCATGGGAAGCCTTTGGAGGCTCTGTGCAAACCACCAGGGACTGAGAGAAGAACATTTTTACCTCTGTTCTTTCAGTTTTTCTATCTTGTTGTTGCTCTCTCTGCTTTTTATTCCAGTTTCCTCATCACTCTTTTTTTTTTTTTCCACATCATCGTTCTGTTGTCTCCCTCTGTGTACAAGTTGTATGTATTTATCTCCACCTAGTGGTAAATCCTATGAAAGCTTTCGGTCACACTGACATGGTGGTGCCTGCAAAACAAATATATGAAACTCATTTAATTAATGGGTGACATATAGTCAAGTGAAAAATAAAAAATCAGTAATGATTAAAACAAAGAAACACTTCTGACGTACCAGACAAATGTGTCAACACATCCTACCAGTGTGCCATGAAAAGCATTGGGTAATGTCTTTGACGGTAAGAGGGCTGATGATTCAGATCTCTGGCTGGAGTGAAATTAAACAAACCTTTTTTTTGTGCACGATCAGTTCTTCCTTACTCAGCCTCCTGCTGCAAAATACAATTAAAAGTCCAAATGTATGTCCTCTTTAAGTTCAAAAGTTTAAAACATAAAAGTGATGAAAGTTTTTAAAGTAAAAGCTTTTAAACTTATAAACTAAAAAAACAGCCAGTAGATTGGTATTTAAACTCATCTACCTTCAATGTCACTACTGCTTGCAAGTTAATCTTTTCACCTGTCTCTCTGTCCCATTCACCCGCATGCATTCTGTCTTGTTTCTATTGACTTTCATTGACTTCTCTCCAGAGCATACCTCCACCTCTCCAGGCTCTCTTCCACCTGCTCCCTACTCTCACTACAGATCACAACATTGTCTGTGAACATCTTAGTCCACGGAGACTCCTGCCTGACCTCATCTGACCGCAACCTGTCCATCACCCCTGCAAACAAGAAGGGGCTCAGGCCAGTCCCTGATCCCACCCACACTGTCTGTTGCTTTGGTCAACCAAGCAAAGTATAATTTATTAAGGCAATTGAGATGATGGGAGCACAGTGGCTGTTTTGTGACAGTATGGTGAAGATCTATCACTCTTTTTATTGGGAAAAGAGCAATATAAAGGCAAGACCTTATTAGGATATCTGGGCCTAATATAGACAAAAAATAATAATCCATAATAAATACAGATAATTAAAAAAGAGCCAACACACTGCATAGTAATCTAGAGGAATGATACTGAAACCTTCTCTGTTGCTCTTTTATAAAGTCTGCCTCTCCTTCCTCTCTTCCAAGCTTCCCTTTCTTCCACCACCCCACCCTTGTTTTCTCTTGTCTTTCTCTCAGTTCCTCCACTTTGTCCTTCTTCCTCTTTATGCCTCTGGTGTTTTCATTTCACTATGTCTCCTGCTCTCCTTTTCTCTCATTTCTTTCCTCCCTCCACCTCGTCTCTCTCTGCCGAGGGCAAACCGGCTGTGATGCTGTTTTAAATCCACTGGTGTGTTGGAGCAAAACACACTCTTTTGTTCCTACTGTGTGTGTGTGTGTGTGTGTGTGTGTGTGTGTGTGTGTGTGTGTGTGTATATCAACTGATTGCCGCAGGACTCTCTTAATGCTTTCAATTCACCCAAGTTTGTATGGGGGTGTGTGTCACGTGCAAGCTCGTGGGTTTTATTGAGGGGCATAAATGTTTGCCTTGCTTAGGTGTATGTTCAATTCAATTCAATTCAATTTTATTTATATAGCACCAAATCACAACAAACAGTCGCCTCAAGGCACTTTGTATTGTGGGTAAAGACCCTACAATAACCCAACAGTCAAAACGACCCCCTATGAGCAATCATTTGGCGACGGTGGGAAGGAAAAAACTCCCTTTTAACAGGAAGAAACCTCCAGCAGAACCAGGCTCAGGGAAGGGCAGTCATCTGCTGCGACCGGTTGGGGCTGAGTGGAGAGAGACAGGACAAAAGACATGCTGTGGAAGAGAGGCAGAGATTAATAATAATGATTAAATACAGAGTGAAGTATAAACAAGTAAATAAAGGTGAATGAGAAGAAACAGTGCATTATGGGACCCCCTCAGCAGCCTAGGCGTATAGCAGCATAACTAAGGGGTGGTTCAGGGTCATCTGATCCAGCCCTAACTATAAGCTTGATCAAAAAGGAAAGTTTTAAGCCTAATCTTGAAAATAGAGAGGGTGTCCTTCTCCTGAATCCAAGCTGGGAGCTGGTTCCACAGATGAGGGGCCTGAAAGCTGAAGGCTCTGCCTCCCATTCTACTCTTAAGTATCCTAGGAACCACAAGTAAGCCAGCAGTCTGAGAACGAAGTGCTCTATTGGGGTGATATGGTACTATGAGGTCTTTGAGATAAGATGGGGCCTGATTATTCAATACCTTGTATGTTAGGAGAAGGATTTTAAATTCTATTCTGGATTTAACAGGGAGCCAATGAAGAGAAGCCAATATGGGAGAAATATGCTCTCTCTTTCTAGTCCCTGTCAGTACTCTAGCTGCAGCATTTTGGATCAGCTGAAGGCTTTTCAGGGAACTTTTAGGACAGCCTGATAATAATGAATTACAATAGTCCTAGAAGTGATAAATGCATGGATTAACTTTTCAGCATCAGTCTGAGAAAGGATGTTTCTAATTTTATAAATATTGCGCAAATGTAAAAAAGCCGTCCTACATATTTGTTTAATATGTATGTCCATCCATCTAGCCATCTGTCTTGCCAGCTGATATCCTTCCTGTAACGTTACTGACCTGTTTCCCTGCAAAACAAAGCCAATGACCTATCCACTTTTTTTTGCAAGGCTTCTCAACTTCATCTATTAGTTGCACCATTCTAGCGGCATGGACAGCAATACTGTTCTGTCAGGAGGGTCAGACTGAAATATCTGCTGTTGGCTTGCCTGTAATTTTGTGCTGACCTTTGTGGTACCCAGAGGACAAAGGTTAGTGCCATGGCTTGAAGAAGAAGGATGATATTTTTGTGCAGACATTTTGCAGACAGTGTGCTCTAATAGGTCTTGTGGTTCATTGGCATTTTCTCAATGAAAAGTCTTGACAACTATAGAGTCGCAACATTTGGTACACACAGTCAATGATGGTGATTTGTCTAATGCTTTAGTTTGCAAAGTTATTCACATTTACGGTCTCAGTGATATTTTGTAATATAATAAACTCGGCAAACATACAATATGCAAGGAAAAAATAAACCTGTGGGAAAAATCTGGAAAGCTCTCTGCCACCCCTTTTTATGGTCTTGAACAGCAGATTGTGAACAACATTTTTAGACAATGGTGTATTTACAACTTTGTGCCAGTGGTTTTTGGGAAGGGCCATTTCCCCTGTCCCAGCAAAACAATGCACTTGTGCAGCAAATACAGACTTTCCCGGCTGGGTGTGGAAAATGTGGCTGGCTTGCAAAGAGCTGTGACCTTAGCTCCACGCAACACCTTTGAGATTCAGTGAACCCACCAGCCTCGCTAATGTTCCTGTTACCGAACTAGCAAGAGACTGCCAGGTCCCAATATCATGTGGGAAGTATCCCTCCTCTGCTCGGAGTAGAAAGTTAGGACGTCACTATCAACATGATCTTACTGTATATGTATAGTACCAGTCAAAAGTTTGGACTCACTCACCCACCCAGGAAAAGAAAAGAAAAGAAAAAAGTGTTGAAACTTTGGTTAACAATTGAGCATTCATAATCTGGTCTATTTTCAGTCAGAAACAGATTATACAAGTGACATATTAGTAGAATAGCAAACAATACCACATCATATTGGCCTACTTTATAAAGTAGCCTAAATGTGCTCATTTGAGTTAATTGGTGTTTGTTTCAAAGCTACTGACTACATTTCATATTAAAGGTGGTTTTAATGTTGTATCTACTCTGCTTGGTTATATGATTATACTATGATCAGTGCCACTAGAGGGCAGTTGTAGTTTCGGTGGGCGGGTTATGGTTATGTAGTTGTAACCCAGGGGACTCATTCAGTTTGACGATGCTGCCTTCCCGGGCTTCTGGAAATCTTGAACTTCACAGTTCATGCAACGCAAACAATGGAAACTGGGTGATGCCAGTTTAATCATTGCATGCCTAAAACGTCTTTAGAGCAGCTTAATAGAGCTTAATTTCACCTTTTGAAAAACCGTATTCACTTCATTAAAGACATTAAGCCCCATTTTTATTACTTGTGGTACCTAAACAATATTAAATGTGTATAAAATTATTTTTTCCTTATTCCATGGAGTATTGAGCCTTGAATAT
Organism: Pterophyllum scalare; assembly: GCA_024447675.2. NCBI lineage: Eukaryota > Metazoa > Chordata > Actinopteri > Cichliformes > Cichlidae > Pterophyllum > Pterophyllum scalare. The sequence goes on from JAMQGT020013910.1 coordinate 53,821, forward strand.
AACATTTTGTAACATTGCCAGATTCCTCCAGCTCAATGTATTGGACAGTTAGCACACTGCTTTGTTATGTTTCCAAAAATAAGTGACAGCATTTCAGTCGTTTGAATGAGAATTATATTCACCTCATATGGCATCAGTAATTTATATGGAACTCATGTGAGCAGGCTCTTCCAGAGATAGAAACCCAGAAAAGCACCAGGTCCAGCCAGCCCCCCCCGCCTCTGAAAGGGTGTGCTGACCAGCTGGTTCCTATCTTCACTAATATCTTCAACACATCCCTTGAGCTGTGCCAAGTGCCATTCTGTTTTAAACAATCTGCCATCATTCCAGTCCCATAAAAACCCTCCATCACAGGACTGCACGACTACACGCCTGTTGCTCTGATGTCTGAAGATCTGTGAATGACTGATGTTGGCCTTATTGAAGAGGACACCTGCTGGATCCCCTGCGGTTTTCTTACTGAACATACAGGTCTGTGTTGCCGTGATGATGTAATCCATATGGGATTGTACTACAGTACATTCTACAACACCTCGACTGTGCAGGTACTTATGCAAGGATCCTGTTTATAGATTTCAGCTCACCATTCAAGACCATCATTCCTGAAATCCTCTCCAACAAACTCTCCCAGCTCAATGTATCGCCCACCATCTGCCAATGAATCACCAGCTTCCTGAATAACAGGAAACAGCAGATGATGGTGTGGAAAGTCACTTCTGCAGTCAGAACAACTTTGAGTTGAACACATTTAATCATCAATTTTCAAAAAGGCCCAACAGAGGATGTGGCATCCGAAGAGCATGTTCTATGACAGGAACTGCTGATCCAGTTCTACACTCCAGTCACTGAATCAGTCTTTTCTCAGCTCAGTCACAGTCTGCTGTATCAAGTCCAGCCACAACGCAGGACAGAATAAGATTAACAGCAAACAGAAAAACAGCAGAAAGAAACGATTGGGGTCATCATAGCAGCAAGCGTCATGAAGAGACTCCTGCCCCACCCCACCCCCAGCACACTTCATCTCCCTGACTATCCCACTTTTTTGTAAGTATGCTAAATACTTTATTGTTAAGTATGGTAAAACGAACTTTTAAATAAGTAACTAGTTAATAAGCTTAAAATATACTGATAGTTGTCATGTATATGTCATCATGTTTGACATTTTGACGCATACAAAGCGGTTCCTCAATTTCCGACAGTCCCTGAATGCAACATCAGTGTGATGGGAAAGAGCTGGCTTGTTGGTTTCACTGTGGCTACCGCCCCTGCCCCGGAAAGTGGCTAGCAACCTTGTCAGTCGTTCACTTGATAATGCGTCAATAATGTAGCTCTCATCATAACTGTAGTCACATGCCTTCGTACAAGAAAATGACGGCCTTGAAATGAATTCCGTGCTGTCGGGTGAGCTCGTAGCCGGGCACGACGTGGTTTGAGCTAGCATTCGCTTAAGTTAGAAGATTGACAAGATAAACGGCTGAAGTTCCTCCGGAGTGGTATGAGGATCGCTGGGCTGACCAGAGATAGCCTAGCTTGTGTAGCAAGTTAGCCAGCTGAGTGCGACATGGAGAGACGAATATTTCCACTTGGATTTCGGCCGTAAATGAATTATTATTTATTCGGACAACTATCAGGAGTCGAGCTTGTAAAAAGCGCCAGTGTCTGGCCATAGCTGAGCTGTGAAATTTGCCCATCCTGGCTGCACTGCTGGCCTAGGTAGCTAGGAGAGAGCTACCTAGCTGCACGTCTGCCCACTCAACTAAAGTAAGTGTTTACACTCATAAATTGATTCCTGGCAGTTTTATCTGGTTCGTACTCAAATATTGGAGTTGCTAAAACGCATTTGCATGCTTTATTTATATGATAAGGTAATATTGGCGCATCTCTGAGCTTTTAGCACCAACTTAATTAATCTAATGAAGCTATAGCTAACCGTAGCACGCAAGATCACGGCCTTGGTGAGTTTGTTCTGAAGCCAAGTTTGTAAAATATGACTGGGTATACCCAGCCCCACTATCGATTTATGACTTTGCTACCTGACGCATTAGGGTGCGCCCTGAAAATGTCACACTCATAGCGTCCAGAAGTTGCAGCAGTATCGTATAATGCTTATGAAAGTGTGAGGAATCTAGGAGTCTCGAGGAACAAATGCTGCAGAACCTTGTCTTAAATTACAGGGCATGGTATATATTACCAGACTGTCTTTGATCAGGGCTTTTTGCCCATCAGAATTTCCCAGTTTCAGGGGTTTCTATATCCTCTTTCTTTCTTTAGTCAGTGTCAGTGTATCAAACTGCGTTCATGGTGTTTTCTTTCACTTATCAACAAGTGGAGTATACCTACAAGTGTTTAGCTGAAAAGTCCAGTCAACGTGATTGATAGAAAATTAACAGTTTAAGGGTGAGGGGGGTAATTTATCGTGCAGAAAAATGCTGAGCTTTCACTTTTCTCAGCTCCTATGATTTGAGCTTTTGTTTGCTGTCAGCTGTTGCAATCTCTGTAGATGAAACTTTAATAAGTATTTTTTGTCCCTGACGTTTTGTTGACATCATCAGTTGTTGGTTAAATAAATCTTTAGTAACACTAACCATATTCAGCCTTGTTTTCAAGTTAAGGTGGATGTTATTAATCTTTTTTTTTTTATCTCAACAAAAATTACAATTGGCAAATAAATGTAAAAACAAATAAGACTCTATAAATCCATCCAGTTATGAAATTCTGTATTGCTAAAAAGAAAAGTTACTATCTGTATAAACTAGTCTCCTATCTCAGCGATAGGAACCTGGAGTTACTCGAGCTGTTTCTTTTCTTTCTTTCTTTTTCTGTTCCTCAGCCTAATTTCATCCACTTTGATTCAGTGATGTCAAAAAGTGACGACAAAGTGAGTTATTTTTACTCCCACATAGTTCCACTTTTGTTTAACCTTCTAGTCACTTGAGTAGAACTAATTTCTGCTTTTCTTTTTCTTTTCTTTTTCTTTTTTTTTGGGCATCAGACTTTTTGGTGGGAAATTTTAGTAACTGTGTGAACATATTTTATTTTAAATCGAACATAGAGTTTTCATTGTGTATAAAAACGAGGACAGGACTGTGTTAATGACCCATTTATATAACCTGTTCAACCCACAATCAAACCTATTTGTAGTAGGTTTAATTCTGTAAGAAGTACCATAACACTCATAATTCAGCTCTCAATTTGATTAGGACAAGAGCGGTAGAGGTTTGCTGTTTGAAAGAAGATTTCATTATGCTGCTTTGTCGCTTTAAAGTGCGAACTGTATAGCTCAGAGTTCTAATAATATGTGCAGTCTTGTCCATTTAAATGTAAGCAATGACGAAAATGTACTTTTATGTTTAAAGGAAGCCCTTCCTTGAATTAGATATACAGCTTTTATAATCTTTTCCCCCTGACAATGGTTCCTCTGTGCTTCAGCTTTATGCAACACGTTTGATAACAGTTTATGTAAAAGTTCATTCCATGTAGCCTAATCAGAATATTGAATTTATCACAGATTGCTTTAAAACAAAAAAAGAAGTAGTTGCTATAATTTTGTCTGCTGACATTTTGCATTTAACATTATTTTGACATCATTTTTTCCAAGTGAATCACCAAAAGAGGCTGTGTCAGTATGCTTACGCTTCTTTAATGAGAAAACAGGAGAACAATTTTTATCAGCTTTTCCTACCACTGGTATTCCTCCTGATTAGATAAGGACTAAATATGGTACTCATTTGGTACCCTGGATTAACAAAGACATTCACAATCTTAAAAGACAAGCAAAACTTTTGAGGAGAATGTCTGTCAACAACTTCTTGAAGCGTTATGTCAGAACAGCATCTTTGAAAAATTTCCAGTCAGGCTTTAAAAAGCATCATAGAACTAGGGTTGCTTGATTATTGGGGGGGGGGGGTAATCATAATCACGATTGTTTTGGTCAATATTGAAATCACGATTATTTAATACGATTACTCACTGACTTTTTTAAACATATTGCATTTGAAGAACAGTGAATACCTTGAAATCTAGTGCACTTCTATAATCTCTTGAAAATAAATATTAAATTGAAAATAAAATACGCAATATAAAAATATATAAATAAATCGCAATATAAATATTACATTATAAATTAAACACGATTTAGTAAATAAATGTATAAATACACCGAAAGGTAATGCCAGTTATCACGACTAATAATACTAGGAAGAAATAGGATCAGATTATTTAGACCAAATATATTTGCTCACATTTTAGTGCCACAACATACTGACAGATCATGTACATGTATTCAAAGGTTTTGGTGTTAACATTGGTAGGGACGTGAGTCATATTGCTTTTCGGTGACGAATCGGGGTGCGGTGCTAATTACACCCGTGGCACAAATATTGGTCGCGACGTCTCCCAACCGTCCCTTGCTAATCGTGCCCCGTGATTGGTTGGGACATAACGGAGGTCATTTGATATTGGTAGGAACGTTTCTCTACAGTCCCTACCTAATATGTTTGGTGTGAAAGTATATGTCCCTCTAGTTTTTCCGCTTCTTTGTTCATTCCCTCACGTCCATTCTGATAGTTTTGCCAATATCTTTACAGGAGTTTGCTGACATTTGTGAGTCCCTAAATTGATGCTATGATTATTCCTTATATTGAGATGATTATTGTTATTCTCTCACTGATAAATTCAAAAACTCCAGGAAAAAGTAGTTGGAAGTGCACAGGAGGAATCTGCGGTGTTGAACAGGCCAGTCTGAATCGTTGCGGGCTGCATCAACCTGAAGTGTTACATTTCTCGGAAGTGCACGTCAGGTTACGCCAAAAAAAAAAAAAAAATGTCAGGTTACGCTATAGGTTACTAAGTGGAATTCAGAGGTGTTTCTGGTTACAGTGTAAGCCCCGCAAAGACCCAGTGCAGAACCATAATTTCGGCCTAAGAGTATACTTGCAGAACGTAATGTGACATTATTTTAATAAGTGTTTTTTTGTCAGTTACACAGTTTTGCGATCATTTGGAGCCAAAATCGAAATAAAATTAAATTAATTGCACAGCCCTACATATAACTGAGACGGCTTATTAGCAAACTGCTAACACGGGTGAATGTTCTGTTCTTGCGCTACTTGACTTAAGTGCATCATTTGATACAGTACATTAAGTGTTGAGCGAGAGGCTGCAGCTGGGCTGATATATCTGGGATGGCTCAGCAGTGATTTATGTCATGTCTGACCAATTTAAAATTTTTGTGTCCACTGGTGACCACAGCTGTCCTTACTCTGCAATAAATTGTGGAGTCCCTCGGGTGTCTATAGTGAATTCTGTCCGTTTTTCGTTATTTATGCTACCCCTGGGTCACATTATACAGAGAAATAACATTTCACTTCTATGCTGATGACACACAGCTCTGTCTTACAGTAAAAACAGAAATTCTCATCGTTGGTCTAGACAAGCTGTGCCCAAGCATCAAGTCCTCCCTTGGTTCTTTATCCGTTCATATGAAATTGGCTGTCAGAAACCTGGGTGTGGCATTTGACTCTAACTTCACCTTCAAGAAACATATAAACAAGGTCATCCAGTCTTGCTAATACCACCTAAGAAATTTCAGGAACATCTGATCATTACGGGGTTTTAGTCAGACTCAGAACTAAACTTGGGTGGCTATACAGTGCCTTGCAAAAGTATTCGGCCCCCTTGAACTTTTCAACCTTTTGCCACATTTCAGGCTTCAAACATAAAGATATAAAATTTTAATTTTTTGTGAAGAATCAACAACAAGTGGGACACAATCGTGAAGTGGATATGAAATTTATTGGATGTGTCAAACTTTTTTAACAAATAAAAAACTGAAAAGTGGGGCGTGCAATATTATTCGGCCCCCTTGCGTTAATACTTTGTAGCGCCACCTTTTGCTGCAATTACAGCTGCAAGTCTCTTGGGGTATGTCTCTATCAGTTTTGCACATCGAGAGACTGAAATTCTTGCCCATTCTTCCTTGCAAAACAGCTCGAGCTCACTGAGGTTGGATGGAGAGCGTTTGTGAACAGCAGTCTTCAGCTCTTTCCACAGATTCTCCATTGGATTCAGGTCTGGACTTTGACTTGGCCATTCCAACACCTGGATACGTTTATTTGTGAACCATTCCGTTGTAGATTTGGCTTTATGTTTTGGATCACTGTCTTGTTGGAAGATAAATCTCCGTCCCAGTCTCAGGTCTCTTGCAGACTCCAACAGGTTTTCTTCCAGAATGCTCCTGTATTTGGCCCCATCCATCTTCCCATCAATTTTGACCATCTTCCCTGTCCCTGCTGACGAAAAGCAGGCCCAAACCATGATGCTGCCACCACCATGTTTGACAGTGGGGATGGTGTGTTCAGGGTGATGAGCTGTGTTGCTTTTACTCCAAACATATGGTTTTGCATTGTGGCCAAACAGTTCGATTTTGGTTTCATCTGACCAGAGCACCTTCTTCCACATGTTTGGTGTGTCTCCCAGGTGGCTTGTGGCAAACTTTAAATGAGACTTTTTATGGATATCTTTGAAAAATGGCTTTCTTCTTGCCACTCTTCCATAAAGGCCAGATTTGTGCAGTGTACGACTGATTGTTGTCCTATGGACAGACTCTCCCACCTCAGCTGTAGATCTCTGCAGTTCATCCAGAGTGATCATGGGCCTCTTGGCTGCATCTCTGATCAGTCTTCTCCTAGTTTGAGATGAAAGTTTAGAGGGACGGCCAGGTCTTGGTAGATTTGCAGTGGTCTGATACTCCTTCCATTTCAATATGATTGCTTGCACAGTGCTCCTCGAGATGTTTAAAGCTTGGGAAATATTTTTGTATCCAAATCCGGCTTTAAACTTCTCCACAACAGTATCTTGGACCTGCCTGGTGTGTTCCTTGGTCTTCATGATGCTCTCTGCACTTGGAACAGAACCCTGAGACTATCACAGAGCAGGTGCATTTATATGGAGACTTGATTACACACAGGTGGATCCTATTTATCATCATCAGTCATTTGGGACAACATTGGATCATTCAGAGATCCTCACTGAACTTCTGGAGTGAGTTTGCTGCACTGAAAGTAAAGGGGCCGAATAGTATTGCACGCCCCACTTTTCAGTTTTTTATTTGTTAAAGTTTGACACATCCAATAAATTTCATTCCACTTCACTATTGTGTCCCACTTGTTGTTGATTCTTCACAAAAAATTTAAATTTTATATCTTTATGTTTGATGCCTGAAATGTGGCAAAAGGTTGAAAAGTTCAAGGGGGCCGAATACTTTCGCAAGGCACTGTAGCTCAGGAGGTAGAGCAAAGCTTGGGCAAGAAACTGAACCCCAGGTTGCTCTCCGATGGGTTCATCGAGGTGTGAATGTGTGTGAATTAGAAAGCACTTGGGCGTAGTAAAAAGTGCTTGTGTGAATGAGGTGAATGAGAATGTTGAGTGCTAAAGTAGAGTAGAAAGGCAAGAACCAACAGTTTGCCATTAGACTTCAGACTGTGCAAAATGCTGCAGTTAGACATCTTACAAAAACCAAGAAAAAGTAACACATTACACCAGTCTTAATGACTCAAATTTTGTGCTAATTTTAAGTTAGTTATTACAATGGAATCACACGGTATCCTAGTCTTATTTTTACATTACATTTGAGTCTTCTTTGGCCTTTTAATTGATATGTAACCATTTTTATCTTTTTATAATTTCCTCCTACTTTGCTTCATTCAGTGTTTCTGGGAAGAACTTTGTAATGCTGGTTTGTGCTGTACTAATAAACTTCATTATTATTATTTTTGAAGGGTGTATGGTGTTGACGGCCTCCCTGCCAGCCATGGACACTGTGACAGACGCATGTCCTGTGGTGCACCAAAACGGGACCGCCCATCGGGAATGTGCAGACACAAGACCAGCCGCTGTTGTTCTGAGGGTTCATTTATATCACACCAGCCAGGGAGTGGCCGACGGCAGCTTTCTCAGTTACCCACCTGGGGACTATGTAGCTGAAGAGCTCTGCATAGATGCAGCCAAGGCATGCAGTGAGTACTCACACTGTGCATCTCCATAAAGCACCCCCATTCATGTGTTTTCCTGTAACTTGGAGGATAGATCTTAAGATAAGGTTATCAAGAGGCCACAGTGAAACCTATTAGCAGAAAAACTTAGTTTTTTTTTCCTCTGCTTTGTTTAAACTTCGGCTTTACTGTCTGTAGAAAAAATATGAAACAGAGAGTAAAAACACAGCACAAAGCTAAGCTGCCATATTTTTCTTTTTTTTTAATTTAGAGGTAAATTCATCAACAGCAGTGCTATGAGGAGTAAGACTACACCTGCCGGCATATTGTGCATCTGATGATAAAACAAACACAAATTACAGTTTAGACCATCTTTATTGACCTTTTTCACCTGTGTTGGTACAAGAAACACATTCTACTTCATGTATCCTGAGGCATAGTCCTCAGAGCTCCCTCTAAATAAAGCATTCATTTGTTGTTAGTTACCTAATTGAATATAATCCAAGCTTACAGAACATAATGCGCCTTCTCATTCTTTGATCACTGCAGGTATATCACCGCTTTACTCCAGCCTTTTCGGTCTCTTCCGAGAGCGGGATCACTTGTGGTTTTCACCCAACCACATATTCCAGTGTGATGATACTGCTTCGGAAGATGTGTTTTTCAGAATTCGGTAGCTTACTTTATTTTGCTTCTGCCATTCCTCTTAAGTATCTTCTTGAGATTAAACTAAGATATTAAAATATCTTGACTCTGTGCATTTGCTTTTTAACCTATTGCCACAGGTACTACTTCCCTGGCTGGTACAGTGGTGGGGACATCCAGGTCTTATCGATATGGAGTCACAAAAGGGTCAGAAAGCCCTGTCATTGATGACTTTGTAATGTCATACCTTTTCTTTCAGGTAAGCTCTTTCACCTAAACCCCTACATGAGATGTAGGTTAGAAGTAGATCCTTTGTAAGTGGGTTAACTTAACAAAAATATTGAAGAGCAGCATTTGTTACCAGTACTGTAGACAGGGTATCAGAAAATGAGCAGATTTTATCCTTGAAGTACAGAAGTATCAGTTTTTGATTATGTATCAGAAGTGTCAGATTATTATGAGTTGGGTCACATCTTTAAATTGGATTTTTCTTCACCCAAGGACAGTTTATACAGATAAGTGAATAGGAAACTGAGATACTGGGATGTTTCACACTGTGTCTCTGTGCAATACAAGAGAGCCACCCATGCAAACAGGTGGAGCTGGCACCTTCAAGTGTGTCTCACTCTCCCTCACATGGGTGCGCTCAAAGATGTCAAATGTCTAGAAATGTAAATGGCAGTCAAGGTCTGTAACAATTAAGTCAGCAATACAAAGGAAGATGTCAGCATTTTAAACGGTACAGTCAAGATGCCAGTAAGGATCAGTGATAAAGCTGGCAGCTGCTTCTGTCTGTCTTGGCTGGAAATTCACAGGTTTATTGTGTTGACTGCCATACTGTTGGCTTAATTTCGACAGTAAAACTCAGGATTTCAATCAGCATTAATACCCTCTGGGGTTGTGTTTAATTAGATTTTTAAATATCGTCTCTCTGCATTAAATGCTTGCATTTGTTTTGTTTTGTTATGAATGAATGAAACTCTGATATATACAGTTTCTTTTTCAACATTGTACCAATGATAGAATTATCAAAAGTGTACAGCCATCCTTACAGTTAAAAAAAAAAAAAAAAAAATGACCACATTGTAACAGAAATGTTTCCAGTGTAGGTGAATGCTTACAGCTCAAGCCTGTAATATGGCTGAAGTTGAACTCAGTGTGAACTTTAGGATTATGTGGAATTATGCTGGTGGAAATCTGTTGGGCTCAGGGAAAGCCTAAAAAGGGAGAAGAGAAGCGCCAGTGCAGAGGTCATTTAAATATGTTAGTGTGTTTGCAGCTGTTAAAGCTATTCCACATGCTTGCGTTCGCCTTTGGTAGATGTTACATTTACATTTTAAAGGATATGTTGAGTCCCTTGTGGTTTGGGCAGGAGCTTTCCTCTGTTTCTCTGACAAAGAAAGATGATTTGCAAAAACAATGGAGGGAAAAACAATGTTGAATTGTAGAATTTAGTTTTTGTTTTTTTTGATCATTTCTCCTGTGTTATGGCTGTAATAACAAAAGTCATTTTTCCAGTTTTAGCAAAGACATTGTAAATATAAACAGCTCTGCATATACTCATCTGTGCCCAGTGCAACAAAGAAAACAGGCTGAATCTTACCTTGTAGTTTTGGTTTTGTTTAGTGTTCACACTGGCTTCTTATTACAGTCAAAACAAGAGCCAGAAGGCCTGACAGGAAGCTAATTCATTGGTCAGTTGTGTTAAAGCGCCACTTTGCATAATCAGTTTTTGATCCAGTGACTGCAAGCAAGTTATGCTGTACCTAACGTTTCTCTAAACTGTTGGGGTCAGAAGGTGAGAAGTGTATATA
>JAMQGT020013911.1:0-47784 GCA_024447675.2 Pterophyllum scalare
GCCACTGATTGTGCAAGTTCTCCTACATAGAAAGATGAGAGAGGTCTGTAATTCCCATCATAGGTACACTTCAACTATGAGGCTAAATGAGAAAAAAAATCCAGGGAATCACACTGTAGGATTTTTAAAGAATTTATTGGTAAATCATGGTGGAAAATAAGTATTTGGTCAATAACAAAAGTTCAAGCTCAATACTTTGTAACATAACCTTTGTTGGCAATGACAGAGGTCAAACATTTCCTGTAAGTCTTCACCAGGTTTGCACACACTGTAGCTGGAATTTTGGCCCATTCCTCCATGCAGATCTCCTCTAGAGCAGAGATGTTTTGGGGCTGTCGCTGGGCAACACGGACTTTCAACTCCCTCCACAAATGTTTCTCATGGGGTTGAGGTCTGGAGACTGGCTAGGCCACTCCAGGACCTTGAAATGCTTCTTACGGAGCCACTCCTTCGCTGCCCGAGCGGTGTGTTTGGGATCACTGTCATGCTGGAAGACCCAGCCACGTCCCATCTTCAATGCTCTCACTGATGGAAGGAGGTTTTGGCTTAAAATCTCACGATACATGGCCCCATTCATTCTTCCCTTAACACGGATCAGTCGTCCTGTCCCCTTTGCAGAAAAACAGCCCCAAAACATGATGTCTCCACCCCCATGCTTCACAGAAGGTATGGTGTTCTTGGGATGCAACTCAGCATTCTTCTTCCTCCAAACACCACGAGTTGAGTTTTTACCAGAAAGTTCTATTTTGGTTTCATCTGACCACATGATATTCTCCCAGTCCTCTTCTGGGTCATCCATATGCTCTCTGGAAAACTTCACACGGGCCTGAACATGTACTGGCTTAAGCAGGGGGACACACCTGGCACTGCAGGATTTGAGTCCCTCTCGACGTAGTGTGTTACTGATGGTAGCCTTTGTTACTTTGGTCCCAGCTCTCTGCAGGTCATTCATCAGGTCCCTCCGTGTAGTTCTGGGATTTTTGCTCACCGTTCTATGCATTTTGACCCCACGGGATGAGATCTTGTGTGGAGCCCCAGATCGAGGGAGATTATCAATGGTCTTGTATGTCTTCCATTTCGTTACAATTGCTCCCACAGTTGATTTATTCACACCAACCTGCTTGCCTATTGTAGATTCACTCTTCCCAGCCTGGTGCAGGGTCCACAATTTTATTCCTGGTGTCCTTCGACAGCTCTTTGGTCTTGCCCATGGTTGAGTTTGGGGTCTGACTGTTTGAGGCTGTGGACAGGTGTCTTTTATACAGATGATGAGGTCAAAGAGGTGCCATTAATACAGGTAACGAATGGAGGACAGAAGAGCTTCTTAAATTAGAAGTTACAGGTCTGTGAGAGCCAGAAATCCTGCTTGTTTGTTATTGCCACCATGATTTACAAATAAATTCTTTAAAAATCCTACAATGTGATTTCCTGGATTTATTTTTCTCATTTTGCCTCTCATAGTTGAAGTGTACCTATGATGGGAATTACAGACCTCTCTCATCTTTCTGTGTAGGAGAACTTGCACAATCAGTGGCTGATTGGATACTTTTTTTACCCCACTGTACTTGTCTGCCTTGCCACTCTGCATTGGATGTTTCAGCTTGAATGTGCTTCCAGCTATTATTTGCACATTCAGATAGAGGGGACAATGGTGGTTGTAACAGTAAGAACATGAGAGCAAGTTTTTCCAGGAACAAAAAGAGTCACACCCTTTAATAATAACTCAAAACATACTAGAGCAATGAAGCTGCTGTTACTGTATGACAGAAAATTCTGATATAAAACAAAAGCATGAGGAACTGGAAGCACTGGAAATTGGTTTCTGATACTTATCTAAGCAAAGAGGGCAAATTATTGAAATGACACCATCACCAAAAAAAACCAAAACAAAAATTGTTTTGAATATTTGCGTCTCTTTTTTAGTGTTGTATGAGGTTATTTCAGGTTGCATTTGGCTGACAGAGACTGTTCCTGTGGAAATATATGGGGGGGGGGATCAATCATTGGTCTCTCATAGACCACTGACATTTTCTTTTCCCCATTAAGGAATTCATCCTGTCAGGACTGCTAATGTAATTACCTGATTGGCTATGACTGTTTTGTAGTGGTACATCCCAGGGTTAAGCTGCCATCTGCAGAACTCTCCCCTCCAGCCTCTTGTAATGGTACCTCCTCCAATGCCGCCAAGTGGAGCACCTGTGATTCAGCAAACAGTGTCAGCATTGCAAAAGCTGGATGATCCAAAGTAACAAAAAAGGAAGGTTTGAAAGTGCACTGGCTGCTCTGCAGGGGATTACAAAGTATTTCCTATTCCAAGGTTTTAACAAGTTCTCAGACATCTTAATCAAATTTGGCCATTTGTTTATAGACTATTGATTAGGATTGATTATACTTAAAGTAGACAGAACTGAAGCTCTGATTAAAATGACGTGTCCCAACATAGAAAGTCATAAAAGAGCAACACTCTGTAAGACAGACATGTAACCTCACCATAGATTTGGCGCAAGGGTTGGGCGCCAAACATATCAATGAATGGAGCCTTCTTTTCCACCTGCGTCTTCTTGTACCACCATTTCAGATACCTGGATGAACACAAGTACAGTGCCTTTTTAAACCAGACAAATGTGGGATGAATGCAAGAATATCAACAAATACTGAGACACAGGGTCAGCTGTACTAAAGAGCACCGATTAGAAATACTTTCAACAGTCAGAGATTTCTAAATTACCAGACCAATCACGTGTGCATTTAGGAAGCATGCCTTTTTCTCCTTGCTTGTAAATTTTTCTGTATTTTTAGTCTGTTACATGCAGCAGTTTCAGAGCCTTTAGCACTCTCAGCCAGAGCTGAGCCAAACAATTTGTGCACACGAACATGCACGCAGGCTGTGAGAAAAGAAAGAAAAGAAGGAAGTGCCTGTAAAATGGGTCAAAGCAGCAGGTCTACGATGTATCGGTCACGTTAACATTTTGAGTATGGGCATACGGACGTGTGAGTTGGTACTACACTTGCTTTCAAGCTGCAGTGTCAAATATTAATTACACTATGTTACAAAAGGTTTCAAACAGCTTTTAGAGCCTGAGCGTTGAGTCATTAATCTGTTTATGCTCTGAATTCTGGTCTAAGACATGCTAGAATTTCTGCTAATAAGGCTGCTGTTTTTAGTTAGTTCAGCACAGAACTAACCCTAGAGCTGATAGCCTTCATTGCATTTAACCTACAGCTACACCTAAGACATCTGTACTTGTAGCCTTTGGCTTTTAGCTCATATTCTTAATGCACAGTAAGATTTTGTTTTTATTTTTCAAAGTGGAGACCTTGAGGCCTCAGTTATTCTCGAAGGGTCTTTGAAGCACTTCGGGAAAATGACCACAATAAATCTGCGGTAAGCTGACAGGCAGCTGAACACAACCAGTGACTCAGCACTCAACTCTGCACCTGTTGCAATTTGTTACCTTTATTTGCATCCTTATTTGGATAACTGAAAGTTAGAGTTCTTTCAGAGGCCAAGATAGCAAGTGTCAAAGCAGTATAATGGCTACTACCTGGTTTTATGTTCTTTTATGTGGTTCGAGACATATGCATCTACAGCGGCTGACATCAAACAAAGAGGCGGTGAGCTGCAGAGATCCTGATGCTTCTCTGAGTATAGATGATGGCCTGACACGCTGTTTGCAAATAGGAGTTTCTCAGCATGAAAGAGTACCTCAGTTTTTTTTTTTCCTCTAAAAGGTTAATGTTTTACATTTTTATGATGTTTGTCCAGGTGATTTTTAATGCAGGAAGTGGTTCAATTAAAACTCATGTACAACAACTAAACAAACTTTTCAACCTTGTGCATCATTAAACAGGGGAAACACTTACAGACCAGAATAATTGTTAAGGTTTCCACCACAGAGAGCTTTCTACTTGGTGTGAGGAAGATCCCGCATGACAGCAGTACTGCTATGCATGAAAGTGGAGCTCCAAACAATAACTTCAGAGCAAAGTTCATACCAGAGACAGAACAATGGTCCATCGATACAGCTCCGGTCAGGTTGAATAGGATCAGTTAAACCATGTTATTTGAAGCCGTGGTAGGTCAGGCTATTGTAGGAATTTTGTTGTTCTGCACAAATGCAAACAATGGTCCGACTCTGGTGCAGATCCGTGAAAGCAGACCAGTCTGTGAACCTGAACATAACCTGTGTGAGCTCAAACAGCCAGCTTTTTTATAGCCAGTCTGAAAAACCTTTGAGTGTTTATTGGTCCAAACTTTGGTTACCTGTACAGGCAGGCTTTTTTTTTTTTTGTTATACTAAAGTAATCCTACAGTGCTACACCTCTTAGTCAAATAAAAGGGAGGGTTTAACTGTCAACCTGTTATTTTTTTTAAATCCTCTCCAAATATAGTCTCTGAAGTCTGTAATGTATCTCGCAATAATCAGCTTAATTATTAGCAAATGGTTCTGTGGCTGATACATGCCTTACACAAGAAAAACGGAAACTTCCCTGAGAGTTGAGATATGTTTGTTTTACTGCAGCATTTCCTAACAACTGAAGCAAGCGTGTGGCTTGAAGTGAACTATTGCTTGACCTCAGTGGAGCCCAAATAGAGAAACAACACAGCTCTGTGCTGAAGGAAAACGATACAATAATAGTGAACTTGAAAGATCTGTGCACTAGAACTGTCACATGGAGAGACAATAGGGTCAGTGTGGCAATTCAAATGTGCGAAAACAAAAACTGCTAGCTTTTCTTTTTCCAAGTCAAGGGGCAGCCCCAATGACTGATGAACTCCCCAGAGTCACTTTGGCAGACACATACCCCTCAGTCAAGGCACACTGTCAGGATTTTAACAATACCAGAGAGAAAGCACAGCTGGCTGTGCAGTTCACTAAAGCTGCAGGATGTACTATGTTACATCTCAGATACCAGCAGGTTGCAGGAAAAACAGACACTGCAAGCGCAGATGTCAAGAGCCGGGCTGGATTTTTCTCTCTAGCTGCAGGCAAGTAAATCACCTCCAAAGCTTTTAACGATTAGCAGGCAACATTTAAAAAAAGGAAGATGTTTGGTGTTTGTGGGACAGTGAATGATTAACCTCCCTCACTGCATTTATTGGTGCAGTTTGAACTTAGAGCTGACCTGGGTCCAGAGTTCACAGACACTTAACTACATGTTTATCGACACAGGAAAATCCTACTTTATTTAACACTTCTAGAGAATACTTTGCATTGATGCTTAACTTGCAGGCATGGTAACACAAAGATGAACATATCTAAGATTTTAGCAAGCATCATTCAGGGTTTTGCTCCTGAATAAACTAAACCAAACTACTGGAAGCACTTCAGAGGAACCTGTCTGTACGCAGAATAAAAAACTGACTCCTGTCAGCAACATTTTCAGTGAAGCAGCATTAACATTCACATGTCAATACTTTCTGTCATGTGTGGTCCAATGCCTCCCCTGGCACTACACTGTGTGCCAGCTGCTGTGACATAGAAGAGGTGTCAAACAGGCAATATCAATATAGAAAAGGTCTATAAAGAGTAAACTTCTAACCTGATTCCAAGGCCGATATGTCCCCAAATATTGGACAGAGAGACATCTTTAGCTTGAAAGGGCTTTCTCTTCTCCTTGAACTCGTGCGCCAGACAGATACGCCATCCCTCCTTGGGCACCCGGTAGCCCACTTCCTTGGAGACATACCTGCTCATGAGGTCCGC
Organism: Pterophyllum scalare; assembly: GCA_024447675.2. Lineage (NCBI taxonomy): Eukaryota > Metazoa > Chordata > Actinopteri > Cichliformes > Cichlidae > Pterophyllum > Pterophyllum scalare. Next base: position 5,709 of record JAMQGT020013911.1, read on the forward strand.
AGTGGATTTCTCACCCCACTCTAAAGTCATTTTTGCAGACTTTCTAGCAATAACAATGAAACCTCAGTTCAAACTTGAAACACACAAGTAGGAAGCTGCCAGCAACTATTGGAAAAATAGTCAATTTATAGTCCCTTCACCACGGACCAAAACCACAAATGAGGTCGTCAGTCACTGGTGTCAGGAGTAATAAAAGCCCTGGAGTCATTCCAGTGGGTTGAACGTGTTCTCAGTTGATAAAATCTTAATGCTTGCGCAATGAATGGATTCAAATTTAAGTTAAAGATCAGTCCAGTATTTTTACAGCCTTATGTGCGTCTTGATCAAAACCCCCCACCCCACCCTTTAAATTCCTGTTTATGCTAAAGAAGGTTTACCCCTTTTGCCCCCTCAGCACTGAGTCCGGTTGTTGCTGTGCAGCTGTCAGCACCGGCGGATGGATGGATGGATAGCTGACAGCTAAACACCACCAGAAACATTTAGCCAGAACACCTACAATGAGATCAAGAAGGACGAAAACTAATGGTTAAAATGCTGGAATCCCATTTACACGATGCACATTCAGGAGAGCCAACATCAAGCAAGCATCTCAGCAACCGGCGGTTAGCTGCGAAGCTGCAAATTCACAATATTATGTCACCTTAACGAACGCCCCTTTGCTTTAAAGCCGAGTAACAGCAGGCAGCTTTACAAGCTAACCCGCGTCTAATACCAGAAAATACGAGAAAATTAGTTTCAAAATACCAGAGAGACAGCGTGCACAGCCAGGAGCCTGTAGCTTCTGCTAGCACGGCGCCCAATATGCAAAGCCTGTACGACTGTCATTGACACAGAGAAACATTTGCCCCTTTTGTTTACTACCAGGCATCAGTGTGCTCAGGCTGCTTACGTATACCTCCCCTTTTATAAACCTGACAGCTCACCCAAAACACTGACTTTTTAAAATTACATTTAACAGACGAATGGCTAACTGTTCAGATTCCACGAAGTCATAATTAGCTAATAGCGTGGAAGTTAATGATGCCTGGCAAACCTGACTCTGGGCACATAGTGTAGAAAAAGAATATAAAGCTGCCGGTGGAGTCCATACCATTTGAGGGGGAGTCTCTTAAATTATTCATTTAACTTCTGCTTGACAGTTGTGGGTGCATTGGGATGAATATGAAATTCAACAATATATCATAGTGTTTTCTGTACAGTAAATTAAAACATTCAGAATTATTTCGACAAATCAATGGCTATTTGTTATTCACTAAGTTTACCCCTTCCGTATGTGTTACCATAGCAACATTCCACTCTCGCTTACTCTGGCGTGAAAACCCTCCCCGAGAAATTGTTCAACTTTCTTTTTTAATTATTTTGTTTAAATATATTAAAATTGTAATTAACGCATTATATAATTTTAATCAGAATATACTCAGAAAGAAAATATATATTTATTCCTATTTGTTCTGAATTCAGACATCGGTTCGCGATTGGTTCAGCAGCAGCGGAAATAGAATGTTTACTTTTTTTCTTTTTTTGGTTTATTGTGGCTGGAGTGCTAGCTAAGTAAGCTATGCTCGGTTTTTCGTAAAGACAGAAATTTTGTGTAGTTTTGTTAAAGAAGTGTATTTAGAGTTACTCGGGGATAACATAGCGCATTTGGCTCGCCGCGGTATCGCGTGAAGCCAAGGTATGTGTTAAAATTGTCCTTTAAACTACAGCCATTAGCAAAGAGGACCAACAAATTAACTTCATACTAGTAGTAGTACGGTTATCAAACCGTAACGACAATAAGTACCTCAAATAGAGCTGGGCTGTGCTCACCATATTAGTTTTGGAGTCTTTCATTTTCTAACGTAGCTTTGTCGGTTTGTAACGTTACAGATGATCGAGGTGGTGGCCTCGATGGCCCGAGGCCCGGTATTTCTGGCCGGAGAGCTCATGGAGTGTCTCATAACTTTCACCAACCCGATGTCTCATCTTTCCACCTCTGCGAGCAGGTACGATTTTACTTTATATTTTTAGACACAGTTTTATACACTCTTGTCGTAGACCTGGACATGGTCTATGATGTCGATTTCTTCCTCTGAATTAGCTCTTTAAGGATACCAGGACATCTGGATCACCCATTAGTTAAGAAAAGGGCACATATGAAGTTATTCCCGAAGGTCAGCGTTAATGTCGCTTTAGTAATTTTTGAATCCTTGAAAAGAATTGTATGTTTGTATTTCGTTGTTCCTGGTTCATTGATATTGAGAATATAGTAATATGAGCTGTTATTCTTTGTGTTGACCGTCTGATGTTAATATGCTGAAATTTTAATGGGGATTCATTTGTTTTGGCAAGATTTACAGAAACAACTTAAGTAGCGCTCAGAAGATTCTTAAAAATAGCTAATATTTGGTGTCCTTCTGTTGGAATTTCTTGTAATCTAAAATATTTGGTTATCTCTTGGAGAAGTACAGAGAAGGTCAAAAGGAGTTGCACTGTGTCTTTGTGGATCATATGATAGGGTGCTGAGAGAGGAACTGCGGTACTGCATGAGAAAGTCAGGCGTGGCAGAGAAGTATGTGAGGGTGATGCAGGACACGTATGAAGACAGTGAGACAGTGGTGAGATGTGTGGTAGGAGTGACAGATGGGTTGAAGGTGGAGGTGCGATTACATTAGGGATCAGTTCTGAGCCCCTTCTTTTTTGCAGTGGTGATAGATAGGCTGACGGATGAGGTCAGGCAGGAGACTCTGAGGACTATGATGTTTGTAAACGACATTGTGATCTGTAATGAGAGTAGGGAGCAGGTGCAAGAGAGCCTGGAGAGGGGGAGGTACCTTATCAGTCAAAAGTTGGGACACACTCACCCAACTTTTGACTGGAGAAAAGAGGAATAAAAGTCAGTGGATTCAAGACAGAATATGTGTGTGAATGAGAGGGAGACAGGTGGAAAGGTGAAGCTGCAAGGAGCAGAGATGGTGAAGATAGGTAGTTTAAATAACGGGGTTCAACCATCCTAAGTAATGGACAGTACACAAGAGAGGTGAAGAAGAGAGTGCAGGCAGGATGGAACAGTTAGAGACAAGTGTCAGAGGTGATTTGTGAGAGAAGGATAGCAGCAAGGCGAAGGGAAAGTTTACAAGATGGTAGTGAGACCTGCTATGATGTATGGTTTGGAAACTGTGGCATTAACAAAAGGACAGGATTCAGATTAATATGGTGTCTTTTAACCTGGTGCTCATGGTAGGCTGTAAAATAAAGGACACTGAAATCAATCATGTTCTGCCCTTGTGTAAACTTTGTTGATGTATCCCAGTGAGATGCTGGCGTGGGCCAGCGCCCAGATCCACTGTCAGTTTCATGCCAGTGAGAACAGAGTAGCCCTGCCGGCCCAGGGCAACAAACAGGATGTTCAGGCTGAGAGTGACACAGTGCTCATCCCAAGCAGAGGTAAGAAAGAAAGAAAAGCTGGAATCTGAGATTAGCAGAAATGTTTATAAGTTTATGCTAAATATTAATCATATTCTAAACTACCTAAAAACTTTTGTTGCATACTCAAATACAGATATAGACCTCACATTCTATATAAAATACATCTCACTGGACTGCAGACAGAAATGTTTTTTTTTTAATCCTTTTTTCAACTATGCATCTATAAAATTTTATGAATGCACCTTGTATGGCTGTAGGGCAGTTGCATGGATGACACTGTTGTATACACATTCACAAGGTAAATAAAAAAATCCCCAATATCACATACATATGCTGTTGTGGCTGCCATCAAGTCTCATCACACACAATAAAAAAAATAGGTATATATTATTAGCTTTTTTATATATATATATATCAGTAGCCTTCTTAATGTATAATATTTTTTATATATCTCCCGCTTTCTTCTACAGGAGAACGAGGGCAGTGTGTGCTGGACACACCTCCTAAGATATTGTTCTGTGACCTGCGCCTGGATCCCGGAGAGAGTAAAACTTGTACGTGTGTTTAAATAGACACTTTTATTCTGTGTTATAAAAATAATAGAACAATAATGATAACACATTTGTTTATGTGACTCAGGAAGTCTGACACATTGTCACTCTTTCACAGATTCGTACAGCGAACTTGTTCCCATTGATGGGCCTCCTAGTTTCCGTGGTCAGGCGGTGAAGTATGTCTATAAACTGACCATTGGCTGTCAAAGGGTCAACTCTCCCATCAAGCTGCTCCGAGTTCCCTTCAGAGTGCTGGTTCTGCAAGGTGAGAGGACCTTTGACCACTTTTGATTTCTCTGTTCTTAGGAAGTACCCACAGTTCTCAGAGTACCCACAGAGCAACGGGAGTTGCCAGATCTTTGCTTCAGTTGGGACATTATTTGAAAATTACAGCATGAAGATCAGATTTCAGCTTAGATAAGATTTTACACCAGGTTACATCAGATGTCATGTTTCTTTGTCAAAATAAAAATACTCAGTACCTCACTAAGAAAACTGACTTTCAAAAATTGGAATCTTTATCAGGTATTGATGTTTTTCTTATGTACCCCAAAGGCATGCCAGAGCCTCCATTTCCCCAGGATGAGGAGGTTTCCCCCTCCAACCCCTTCCTGGAGGAAGAGGAAGCAAGCCGCAGGGATGCTCGACCTTTGGAGAGAGCACTGGACATGTTAATGGTCACCACCTCGAGGCGCTGCCCCCGTGAGTTGGATTTTCAGCCCTTCTGCTCTTTGCTGTAGTTTAAAATTTCACTCTAGTTTGTTTTTTCATACAAATTCTTTTTCTGCCTTTGTGTGTAACATATTTTCATATAACTCCGAGGTATATTTCAGAGAAATTAAGCTGCTTCCCCACTAGTTCAGTTGTTACATCCATGTTATTAACATAACCTAGAAAAACATGTACATAAAGGAAATCAATTTTTTTTTTTTTTTTTTTGCATGTCCACATCTGATTTGTGTGTCTTTGCTTTGTCCAGATATGTTTAACATCACCAACATGCGTGGCAAAGTAGCAAAGTTCTGCATCTTCAAGACTGTTTACAGACTTGGGGAGGACATCATTGGCACGTTTAACTTCTCAGAGGGGGATATTCCCTGCCTGCAGGTATATTTGCTATACAGTTTTCATACCACAGTCGTTCCAATTCAGTTACCCTAAACTAAATTCAGTTCTCTAAAGCTGTGTTTGCGTGTGTGTGTTTTCCAGTATTCAGTGAGCCTTCAGAGTGAGGAGGAGATCCAGCAGCAGTACCAGCGGCGACCTGGACAGGCTGTCAGTGTGACTGGACACGGGCGACACCTGGAGTCTTGCCTCCACACAGCCTTCAGCCATTTCTCTCTCCCCATCCCCCTCAACGTCACGCCAGGTTTCAGCACAGACATCGGTAAGTCACACTAGGCTGGAGTATGTCTGACTCATGACTCAAAAGCATCCCAAGTTATCATTTTTCTCTCCATGCTTGCAATTTTGATCCTATTTACTAGGGCTGTCAAAGGTAATGCGTTATGGTCGCGTTATCGTAAATTCTTTTTACCGTCTCTATTTTTTTTTTATGTGAGATTAATGCATGCGTGGTCTGTGACCTTTGGCCCACCCCTGTGATTTGGGACATCAGGAAGCGATGCAACACTAACGTCATGGATAGTAGGCAGAAAAGAACAGCAAGTTCAGCTTTAAAGCTCTTCTAAATGGTTCTCTTTACACAATCAGAGTTATTTGTATTTACTGTCGATGTGAACTGAGTTACCACTGTAGTCTGTCGAATCTCAAATACCACTTGCTGGCCAAGCGCACAGCTGATACAGCGAGTCCTCCTCTGAGTCACCAAAGTGAGACCGTGCTGCATAGCTGTCAGCTGAGACATCGGCACAATTCTTTTTTTTTTTTGTGTGTGTGTGTTTTTTGTGTCTGCCTGTTTTGATCCTACTTAGGGAAAAACTTTTTTGTGAGTCTTAATTTTTCTCCAATTACATTGTGTGCAGGTATATGCTTAATTGTGCTTTTCATATTTTATGAGCGTGCAGTACCTTTGAGGTTTTTCTGGAGAATAATGTGGACAGTGTTTGTCATTGTTTTGCCTTGTTGCAACAATAATAAACATACATTTGCATAAATCAAGTATATTTGTCCACTCCCAGTACAGTCGTCCCTTGCTATATCACAGTTCACTTATTGCGGCTTCACTGTATCACGGGTTTTTAAAAATATATATCTAATTCTGTATCACGGAGTTTTAGCTATATTGTGGGATTTTGCAGGTATTTCATCAGGGGATGAATACTGTACTGTACACAATGGAAACGCAGTACTGTACGCCACTACCACTTGCGCAAGCTTGACAACGTGAGATTGAACACGGCACACTATTGAATGCAAGGCGACCAACCACAGCACTGTGTTCAGTATCCTGGGCGCTGATTGGCTCAGTGCCCGCAGCATCGGTCTGTTTGCTCTCCCGCACCCACACGTTCAGCATCTCTCCTTGTCCCCTTCACATCGACGTCTGATCGCTGCACGTAGTGTAGCTCTGCAATGTTGTGTTATTGTGACATTTTTGTATTTAAGAGCATATGAAGTCTTTATAAGAGGTTTGGAAAGGTTTCTAGGAGTGTGGGAAGGGTTTTAAAACCTTAAAATATATATAAATAATAAAATAAATATAACACCACTAATTTGTGGATTTTCACCTATCGATGGGGTCTCTGAAACATAATCACCGTGATAGGTGAGGAGCACTGTATTAGAAACATCAAAAATATCCTGTTATGGTGTTAAGGTACATTTAGAACAGAAAATTTGCGATTAATTGCAAGTTAACCGTTGACAATCATGCAATTAACTGTGATTTAAATATTTTAATCAATTGACAGCCCAATTTTTTACATTTTGTGTCTAAAAAAATTTTTAAAAAGAGGGAGAAGTCCTTCATTGTTCTTTTTTTTTCTGCTACAATTACTTGAAGCTTAGTGTCATTCAAAACCTAGTAAATAAATGACTTACTACATGAACAGAAGTAGATGTAGTTCATCAAATTCAATCAAATTCACAAGTATGTGGGTGATAAACAGGCCTAATGTTTTCTCGTGGTTGCACACTAAGAAACTTGGTGATCTGCCGGCAAAAGGTAGGAAAGATGACCAGTAATATCTAAACATAAATGTGGATATTTTGAGTTTTATATAATATATATGAAAAGAAATATTACTTTGTTTTTAAGGAAACACCACAGGGTGCCTTTAAACTCCAATTTTGATTTTGTTTTATCAGTTTTTCCCGAAGCTGAGTTGCATTAGTGTCCGAGTTTGAAAAGCCCCACTTTAAAATAATTCACAATCAAAGAAAGAGATGACTTCAAATATTATTTTTTGTTATAGTTAAGGTCACCTTTAAAGACTCAGACATCTAATTTACCTCAAGAAGAAACAGATTTTTCCCAAATGTTTATTAGGTTTATTTAAAAACCTGAAGATTTTTTATTTTATTTTTTTTAAGCGCCTGTGTCTCGACCTCACATCTAACACCACAGTGTGCAGGACATAAGCAGATGTTTATGTATCACCACATCAAATGAACAGCCAAATTCCTGCCTCTTTTTATTTAGTGACCCTGAGGTGGCGCCTGCACTTCGAATTCGTCACTGCCCGGGAGCCAATGGAACCGCCCACTGTCCTGCAGAACCAATCAGAGGTCACAGTTTGGGCTGGGGCGGAGCATGTCGATGTGGACACCTTCAGTTGGAACCTACCGATCAAAGTCCTGCCCACCAACCCAGCTTTGGCTTCCTACGTGTCCCAATTTACAGGGACTAACAGCATTAACATTTGACGTGTGTGTGTGTGTGTGTGTGTGTGTGTGTGTGTGTGTGTGTGTGTGTGTGTGTGTGTGTGTGTGTGTGTGTGTGTGTGTGTGTGTGTGTGTGTGTGTGTGTGTGTGTGTGTGATAGAGAGAGAATCTTTTGTCCTTTTCTGGAAGGGAAATGTTAGCACAGAGATGCACAAAAACAAAGACACCATTCCAGAGCTGGTGGAGAACATTTAAAGTATGCAAACTACTGTTTATTGAGTCAGTGCAGTCCTGTATTTATTTAATTTTTGACTCTTTTATTCAAACTTGTTGTTCCATCTTATTTTATGAAAACTACCATTTCTTAAACAGGATTGTTTTGCTTTATAACTGCTCTTCTTTCTTCTGGAGCAAAATGCTCTACTGAGATGTAAGAGAAATTTAAAATTGTGACATAAATTGCTTGTACTCTTTGTTATTTCTCCGCGTAAACAACACTTTTATTTGGAGTTTAATTGAGGTACAGCAGCAAACAGGTCAACATTAACAGACATTTGTATTAAAGTACATGTGTGTATATATATATATATATATGCTGATATTTACAAAAGGTCATTATTTGGTTAATTAAAGATAGCACATGGATTAATATCAGAATCTTTAAAGAAAGAAGCATTTAAACATACAGATGTTATTTAGTATTAAAAAAACAGTAAACTTAAAAGAAGTTTAATAAGTAGCTCAGTCCAGCCATGGTTAACTGTGATATAAGATACAAACATACCGAATTGCATCCAAAGACTGGCACCTACATTGTGTATTATTTTGTGAAAATCACTGCAGATTTGCTTAAATATTCCTAAATCTCACATTTCCTACATTAATAATTCATATGCTGAACAGGAGTAATGTTGCTAATATTTAAGTGTAGAGAGTATCGGCTTCACAGGCAGGCAGAGTGGATGCAGAGTTGCTCAGTCCCAGTGGCTCTCTAGCCCTCGAGCTGTTGCTGCAGCTGAAGCGATCCATGGCTCGGGTCCTTGTGCTCTTCACTGGGAGAGCAGGGCAGTCGGGTGTCAGCTGTTTGGACTAGAGACACTTTGCAGGTCACTGGCTCCACTTGCACTTCACACCATGCGGGGAAGTCCACCGGCCGATGCACTCTGAGCAGTAATTAAAAAGAAGGTAAAGTCTTTCAAACCTTCTTTTCCTTGCACTGCTCACGTCACTCTTTGTAATGTAAAATGTAAACTTTTTGGGCTGGTATGACAACAGAGAAATCAATACATTTATTTATTTTTTATAAATTAAATTTAAAAAAAAAAGAAGAAATCAATACATTTCCAAAGTGCCCAAATTATAAAATATAAACGCTCTTCATTTTTTTGCTTTACAGTTTTTTATTTTAAAAAGGCTTATTAAGTTGTAATAAAATATGAATAGAAAGATTAACTATTACTATGTTTGTGTTCTAAAGCATTAAGTGAAAATTTCAAATGAGCTTTAAAGGACGCCTCAACCACCTATGATTTATATTAGTAATGCAGGAAAAACATCCTCTGCAAAAAACACAAAAGATCCCTGCAGACTGACACAGTTGTAACTTCTGAAAACATCATCCCCAACTGCTATTTTACTATGAATAAAAGGTCATTCAGTTTCTCTAAAGCTTGGAGTTCAGTGACTCTGACCATCTGGACACCAAACCACTCCAGCTGTTTGTATACTCACGTCTCACAGCAACCAACACCTACAGGGTGAAGACAGGTGCACTGCATGCAAGCATTGTCCATCCAGGTTTCACCCAGGGAGTAGTGTCTCCCCTCGAAAACACACAGAGCTGGACCAAAACATGGCAAAAATAAAAAGAGCTCAGAAAGATACATTCTTTAAAAGAACTGAGGTGTTTTAAAGGCAATTATTATAAAAGATTATGAAGTATGGCAGCTCACCTCTGAAGTTGAAGTGGCACTCCATGGGTGCGGCAGAGCCACCGCTGGTCCACAGAAGAAACCCTACAGCTCCAAGCAACATGTGAACCCTGGAGAACTCCATCTTTATCATGTCTGTTCAGGTTGTGGTTCCTCCTCTCCTTTTCTTCCCTCATTTATATGCTTTGAGGGTTTATGACCATGGCGTGGAGGTGTGGTTTGCAGCGTCATGTGGCCCACAGCCTTGGCTGTGGACAGTATCAGTGGTGCCATCCGTTGGGAATGAGGAGGTGGAGGTGTTTTGTGGAGGGGGGTAAACTTGTATCTTGGCATGGTTTTGGCACTCTGGAGATCTCCTCGCTGCGCTTCAGCAGGCATGAACCTCCGAAGTGATAGAAACAATGACACATCCATGCGGTGACTAAGAGAGGGAAGGGTAGCAGTGAGGTGAGATGGAGGGCAGAGAGAGAAAGAGAGGTTATGTCCAAGGAGAGGAGGAGAAGGAGGAAAAAGGGTGATGGAAATGTAAAACATGATTCATCAACATTCAACTTTCCTTTGGTTTTATGCAGGCCAGGTCGCCCACTGAAAATGTGCCGAATGCACAAACACTATGAAATACAGAGTTAAAACATATAATCCAAGGCGCTTTCAGCTTTAACAGCTGCATATATCCACTCACATCTTTTCAGTCCCCATGTGTTTGTATGCGACTAAGGCATGTCATTAAATGCTGTGTTCTCTCTCCTATAATTTCTATTTTGTTTTTCTCTCTCTCTATGCTGGTTCTGTCTGAAGGTTATTCCTGTTATAAGGCAGGTTCTTAGGGGATCATCGTTCTTTTCTCTCTAATATGTTAGGGTCTTTAACTTGAAATAAAAAATACACCTTCGTGTGAACATTGTTGTGAGCTGGCGCTACATAAATGCAAATGAACTGAACGGCGGGTACTGCAGAAAGGAGACTAAATGAATTAAACTGGAGGAACTGGAGGCAGTAATATGGCATGGGCATGTATAGCTGCCAGTGGAACCAGGTTACTTGCGTTTATTGATGGTGTGACTGCTGATAGAAGTAGGATGAATTGTGAAGTGCACAGTGCTATACGCTCTGCTCAGATTTAGCGAAATGCTGCAAAACTGATCAGAGAGCAGTGCAGATGGACAAAGACCCAAAGCAACCCAAGAGTTTCTTAAAGGCAAAGAAATGGGATATTCTTTAATGACCAAGAAAGTCACCTGATCTCAACCCAACAGAGCAGCTTTTCAGTTATTAAATAGAAAACTGAAGGCTGAGAGACCCACAAACAAACAGCAACTGAAGGTAGCTGCTGTAAAGGCCTAGCTAGCCGAGGATCTTGAGGGAGGAGACACAGCATTTGATCATGTCCATGGATTCCAGACTTCAGGCAGAGACTGTCTGCAAAGGATTTTCTCCCAAGTATTAAAAAGAGTGTTTATAAAAATGTCCATGCAAAATTTTTGTCTGCACTTCAGGCACACCTGGATTGTTTGATTTTAAACATTATGGAGAACAAGGGCTCTTATAGAATTGCCTTTATTGTAAACTGATCTCAACACTACTTGGGATGACGAGATATTTCCAGCTCTGTGAAGGAAATATCTTTGGAGAATTATGTTTAGAATCAAGAAAAAAAAAACTTGCAAGTACTTGCATTGCTTTTGCATAGACTTGCAGAGACATCTGACTTTGTTTAACATTGCAGAATTCCCTCATGTTATTGATCACTTTGTCAACTCCAGTCTGTGACTTCATGCAGGTCTGGCCTCAAAGGAGGTATTAAAGACTTAAATGTATTATATAAACATGCTCATAAAGCAAGATTAATATATAAGATGGGTGACAACATCAGTCAATAATGTCTTTTTAATTATATTAATTTACTCTCTTTCTCGGATGGTATACAACAGATCTGTAATTGTGTAATTATTGCACAGGCTGATTAGAATATAATGACCGTATGTGTGTTTAAGTGGACCTGTTATAGTCATGTCCACTTCCATATTTATCTTATGCTGGGCCTTGGTTCAGCTCTTTATTTCACTCACTGTCTTAAACAAACCGATTTAGCTGCTCTCCATTTAAGGCTACACTTAATTTCAGTCAGCTGTCTTCTGATTGGCTGCAGGTGGCTGGGGCTGCTGTGCACACAGCCAGAATGTGTACCTGAGATGACCACATTAGGATTGTCCCCTCTCTTTGACATCCCACAGAGCCAAGGGTAGAAAAAACATCTCCAGCTGAGTTTTTAGAGCCTGAGCTTTGACTCACAGGGATTCCTTCCTGACTTCACTATTTGAAACTTAGGCCATGTTTAAAATGAGTGTCCACTTTTTAGAAGATTTAAATGAGATGATTGTTTGTCTCATGTCTGTGTGAAATGCACAGTGTAGGTTGTCAGTCATCTAGGTCATAGTCTCTAGCTTGAAAAAGGGGCAACTGGACTTATTTTTGTTTCTTGAAGATGTTTCATCTCTCATCCAAAAGGCTTCTTCAGTTCCCAAACTAAAAGGTGGAGAGACCCAGGTATTTAAACCCCAGTGGGTGTAGTCCCCTGGAGGTGGTTGTGACCCTCCATTGTTCATGTGCATAATCACATGCGCCAACGTGTGAAAGGAGGCTTGGGTCATTACAATCAGTGGTTTCGGGAGAAACCAATTTGGGACTTCAGCCCATTATATAAAGTGACCTATTGAGGTCACCTAAACAAAGATGTGAATGGGGCTTGAGGCACCTGGGGAGGGAGCTCAGGACAGCATTGCAAATGGCGGAAAGGAGGTGGATTACATCACCAGCTTTCTCATTTTTGTGTTTGATTGCTTTGGACATTCTGGAGCACATTTTTGATCTGACACTGAGATAACTAACCCAACATATAAGAAGAAATTTAGCCACAAAATCTGATCTCCTTAGGTTTTATATTTTTTATACCTTTAGTGTATTTTTTTATTTTGTTTTGGTTTATATTTATTTAAACAGTTGCAGCTGTAACAACAGAAATTTCCCTCTGGGATCAATAAAGTATTTCTGATTCTGATAACAAGATCCACACCAAATAAACAAGAAAGTTAAAGTAATATTTTTTTGTCAGTATGTTTTATCTTTTTACCACACCTCTTATCACAATAGTCACTAGAAATATGTGTCTTTATCATTAAAGTTATTCATAATGTCTGCAACGCAGATAGGTGTGTTTCTTTGTTGCTCAGTTCTTTTTTCATGGATAGTTCATCCATGAAAAATGGCTTTAAGTCAAACGTGAAATATGTCATCTGAGCTGACCCCGGTATCAGTCCATGCGCCAAAAAAACATTAGCTCATCTCCTTCCACTTGTTTACTATCTGCAGGCTGAGGTCGAGATCATAGGAAAAACCCTCTCATGCTTCTCACAGGAGGCTCCGGGGCCCCGTAACATGGTGCCTTTTTTCTATAGTTCATGAGTGTTGATAGGTTTCCCTGATCAACCAAGGGTGCTTCCTCTTTCCCTCAGTCCAACTCAGTTGCCTCTGTCAAGCAGCACAGAAGACTGACTGCAGATTAAGTTGTCAATCAGACTACATAAAGGCCTGATTGAGGTCAGTATTTAGATGCAGATGTTTTTCCATAGTTCAGCCCGGGTGGCGCTGACCTCCTCAAGGCCTATTGGGTCCCATATGCTGACAAAGAGCTCACACTCTGATCTGACAAATATGTTGTCAGTGTTGATGAAAAGGGAGGATCTCTCAAAACAAAAGATTTTCCTGTCACACACCTCTTGTCCTTCATGGATATGCACTTAATTGGTGACAAGTGTATTTTAATCGGGGAAGACTTGAAAAGTTCACACAGCTGTTATCATGAAATCTTTGTCTTTAGCATGTTTAATGTCTCATATGTGGATCGCTTGCATTAACTGAATAAGTTCTACATAGAACAAATTCTCACATACAAGGTCTTTAATAATTGGGCCCCATCTTATCTTAAAGACCTCATAGTCCCATATCACCCCAATAGAGCACTTCGCTCTCAGACTGCTGGCTTACTTGTGGTTCCTAGGATTCTTAAGAGTAGAATGGGAGGCAGAGCCTTCAGCTTTCAGGCCCCTCTTCTGTGGAACCAGCTCCCAATTTGGATTTGGGAGACTGAAACCCTCTCTATTTTCAAGATTAGTCTTAAAACTTTCCTTTTTGATCAAGCTTATAGCTAGGACTGGATCAGGCGACCCTGAACCATCTCTTAGGTTGGTGGTGGTGGTGGATTCACCATGATGAGTGTTTCTTCTTCACTCACCTGTCAAATTTCTGAGCTGTGAAAATCAGCTCAGAAATCTGGACAAAAGTGCTGGGTCACCTACACATTACAATTTCATGAGCTGCTCGGCCATAGACCATACCATGAAGCTCCAGGCACACAGTTTTTGTGCTGATGTTAATGTCAGAGGCTACTTGAAACTTTCATTTGGTCTGACACTTTGTGGCTGAGCTGCTGTGGTTCCTAAACACTTGCACTTCGCAAGAATATCACTTAGAGTTTACTGTGGAATATCGAGGAGGGAAGAAACTTCACAAACTGACTTGTTGCAACAGTGGCATCCTGTCAATAGTGGGGTTTTTTGTCAGGCATTGTGAAATCAAGAAGGCAGCAGAAATGGTGGTCAGATGCTGTAAGTCTGATTTTAAAAAAAAGAATAACAGAATAAATACATATATTCATACCTTCAGAGATTTATTTAAATATATTTTATATACAGAAAACTATTAGAATTAAATTTACAATTAGTAGCCAGTTATTGTCATACAATGTATAAGTAGCAGAGCAGCTACACCTTTAGATGCAAAGAGAAAAACGAAAAACAAATATACAGTCATACACTATATGTATCAAATGTGGTACATGTAGTGTTGTATTTTACATATACACAGTAAATAAAAAAAAAAGCACTATAAATGAAAACTGCTCAATAAATAAGGTATGGTGATGAGGTAATGATGTAACGAAAACGTGGCTACAGCGTAGCATCAAGGTGCAAGTATTTCACCATTTCACTGTGACTTAACCAATGATATACTAGTACAGGATGCACAGAGTATGGGCAGTATAATTTAAGATACTGCACACTGATCAAGTATTGCACTTGGCTGTTATATTGCACAGGAGAGAAATTACTGCAGGAAGAGGAGGAGTGAAGGTGGTAGTGGGGAGTCACTGAGGTTCAGTGCACTTGAGAAAAAGCTGTTTCTGAGTCTGTCTTTGATTTGAGGGACCTGCAGTGCCTGCCAGAGGCCAACAGATCAAACAGGTGAGAGCCAGGATGAGATGAGTCCTTTAAAAAGTTTTCGCCCTGTTGAGGCAGCGGGAGGTGAACAAGTCGTGTAGGGAGGGTAGCGAGCAGGCAGTGATCTTCTGAGCTGTGCTGATGAGCTGCTGAAGTCTCCCCCTCTCTGCTTGAGTGCAGCTCCTGTACCTGCCGGTGATACAGGATGTCATCACTGACAACCATGTGCAATAATCTGTCTCGTAAAATAACCTTATCTATTACATGTGCAATACAGTTTATTTATTTTGTACTTTTCCCCTTGTATTATATATCTTTATATTTATAGGTGTATGAGTGTATTCAAATTAGTTATAGGTTTATAGTTATTTATTTCCATATAGGATACTTTTATATAAATCTCTGTACTGCTTTATTCCAGAGTGCACTGACCTTTAAAGAAAAGAAACCTTGAACCTTGAGCATGCTATCTATAGAGGAGCCATAAAAGGTCACAGCAGCTTTTGGCCCAGGCTGTTCTTTCTGAACACTTTCAGGAGAGAACAGCCTATAATATACACATATTGTAGGCAGACAGGATTTAAGTAGGTAATAATAAAAGAAAAGTGAAAAGTACAGAGTAGATTAACACAGTAAGAGGGATATTATAATTGTAGCTGTTCATTTGTAAATTATAGGTATTCACTGACTGGGGATGCCTTTATAAGTTCTCGAACCATTTCTACAACAGAATTGAAGATAATGCCTTTGTTTGTCATTGTGCAGGTGTACCATGAAATTTGGAGCATCTCCCTGAATGGTGCTAACAATCAAGTCACATCAAGTACAATTTTTTGCAAGTTCTTTAAAGACTTGCGCTAATAAAATTTAAAAATATATGCACAAATATAAGAATTTATGTTAAAGAAAAAGAGCAAGTGTAAGTTAAAATACATACACAATACACACACACACACACACACACACAGGAAAAACAAGAAAAACACACACATGCAGTGCACAGTCTTTACTGATATTGCACATGATTGAAGCTTTTCTGTAGTGTGGCGGTATGGGCTCTTATTGATCTGTAGTGCCTTCCAGAGGTCATCGGTGTGAAAAGGTGCTGATGAGAAAAGTTATTGATTGTGTTTGTGGCCCCACAAGAGCGCTGGGTTTTGTTGATCTGCTCAAAGTGAAGGTAGCTGAGAGAGTCCTCTGTGCTGATTTGATGACTCTAAAAAACCTTTCTGTTAGCCTCAGTGCAGCTGGTACACTACACCAAAATGCCACAGCTGAGCATAGTTTCCACTGAGCTACTGTAGAAGGACACTAGCAGCTGCGGGGACAGGTTGGCTCTCCTCAGCATTATTAAGAAGCAGAGCCGCTTCTGTACCTTCTTCACCAGAAAAGTTATGTTTAGAGCCCATATCAAGTCCTGGGAGATGTGTGTGCTGAGGAATTTAAAGTTAGGCACTCTCTCCACAATGTCTCTAGCTATGTATAATGGAGTAAGTTCCTCTTCCTGTCCCCTAAAGCTGATGGTCAGCTCTTTTGTTTTGGAACATATTGTAGCACCACTGTGACAGTATGCAGACTTCACCCCTGAAGGCAAACTCATCACCAGTGTGTATTAATCCAACTACAGTGGTGTAATTTGAAAACTTGATGGCCAAGTTGGTGTTGTGGTTTGATGTGCAGCTGTGGGTGTACAGAGAGTCCAGAAGTGGACTTAGCATGTAGCCCTGAGGGACTCCAGTGCTGAATGTCAGAGTGGAGAGGTGATGAGGTCCCAGTATACAAGCCAGGCTACAGTGATGTTGCCACAGCTCGGTTATACTAGCACTTAGGTTGCAGGTATCCGCCACAGTATCTCCTGAATGATAGGTGTCACCTTTCAGGTAAAACCTTCTCATCAGTGCTGGTATAGGAGAAGTGAAAACCAGAAGTAAATAAAGTGCTGAATTTTTTTGATTTTCAAAAAAAAAAAAAAAATTCCAGAAAGTGTCATATTTTCAAACATCTCCCTCTGTGTAATCTGTGAATCTCTGAGCTTCTGCACTGATCTATCATTACAATCGTGGTAAAAACCGACACGATCGTACACTCCTGTCTTCAACCTAGCTGCATGAGGCTATCAAAAATTGAGAGATGTATGGCCTGAATTATACTTATGCCTGGGGTCTTTACGGGGCCTATGTAGGTAACCAGAAATCTCCTCTGAAACCTATATGGTAATTACAATCCTTTCAGGCTGCGTCAACCCGGCGTGTAGTTAAGTTTTTCCCAAGGTGTACATCGGGTTACGTCTTAGGTTATGACGTATGGTTCAGAAGGGATTTCTGTTTACATAGGTAGGACCGACGCAGAAGCATATTTCAGGCCCATGACCAACTGAAACAACAGCAAACTGGCGGCGTGCGCCAGCAAGTGTGAAGTCACTTTTGTTGTAAGGTGCAGTTTGCAGGGCGAGAAATGCGAGCATAACAGCCCCATAACAGACTGTGGTGGTTTGGCTCTAATTTCTAACTTACTGCACTAGAAAGTAAAAGGCTTTAAAACCAGTTCATCTTGTGAGGAATTTAAGTTGCTTTGCAGAGTTGCTATTAATTTTGTTGAAGCTGTATTTTATTTTTCTTTAGAATTGTGTGTTTTTTGTTTTTTTTTTACATTTTGCAAATTTCTGCTTATGTTTTACCTTTCTTTGTAAATGCCGCATTTGACTAAATCTCGTGCAGGCAGATTTTGTGTGCATTGCTCCTTTAATAAACGCTCCGCCTTTTTTCTTTTACTTCCTATTTTCCCGCATCAGACTCGATTAATCAACCCATGATATGACGATCGCCCGTTCAGTCATCTCAGTAACTACATCGCGAATCGACTGCTCTTGCCTGGCTGTAGGTTTCGGCTGCTGCTGTGTTGTGCAGGTAGCTAACAAAAACACCAAATCATGCCCGGCGAGACAGGCGTTCAAACAAAGTCTTTACCGTGAATGTAGGCAGTTAAAATTATCTTTTCTAACTGGTGTCCGGACCGACAACGTCTCCAGCCGTGTGGCGGGACTGTTAGCTGAGCTCTGCGGGGTGCTGATCCGAGGCCTGGTCGCAAACACGACCCCGCTCGCAAAGTCTCCTGTAACCGTCCGGGATTTCATGTTGAAGTCGTCCGGTTTTTGGTTGGAATTCAGAGTTTTCCCGTCGGAAGATGGACACTGATAAATTCAACTATGTTTACAGCTGTGACTTGGACATCAATGTTCAACTTAAGATGTGAGTTTTTTTTGCTGAGTGTGTCGCTTCGGGTCAATCATTATAAACTCGTGTATCTCGTGACCTCACAGGATGCTTTCCTTTGTTTGTGTGGGCTTTTGTGTTTGTGTTTCGAGTCTCGTTAACGCATCTTTCTGACTTTCTCCAACAGTTAGTTAGTGGCTCATATGTTAACCGAGCACTCAAATAAATGCAGCAGATTGAGAGACCGAGTTACGTGATTTATGCTGCCTTATTGAACGCGTTTATCAAAACAAAGTGAAGCGATTTGCTGCCTCTCTTACTTGTCAGCGCCTCGTGCAAATTGAAGCTTTTTATGCATTTGAAGTGCTTTTAGTTTATATGTGAGCGTAATTATACTACATTTCTACCAACAGAAAAAGTAAGAGACAAGCTTTATTCTGATTAGAGACATAATCCTCATGTATTAGAAACACTGGTGCCTTTTTGAAATTTCTTTTATGTTTTGTTGTATTTATTGGCCTTGGTTGCTTAATTTTACCATCATGACTCAGGTAACATATGCCCCCCTCCCCCGAGCTGAACTCTTTAATATGTGAGCTCAGCGTGTCCTATATTTAAATCCTGTGTGCAGCTCACGAGTCTTATTATTACATTATGATTGATTAAATATCTATGCAGTTTTTCGTAGGTTTTCTTCCACCAAATGGGTCTACTACACCTGTAAAAAAGACTGGTCCACATAGCTTGTAGCTGCTTATGAATCATAGTCCTGGTGATTTCCTTTTGTGGAAGGCCAAAAACCTCTTTGCTGGTGGAGCAGCATTTTTCATATGCTGGAAAAACTCTGATGCAGTATTGAAATCCTGTGTCCTCACTAATGGCAAATGTGTTTTTTATTTTATTTCACGCTATCTTAATTAAATACAGTATTTACACTCAATACTCAAAGGGGTTTTTACATCAAGAGCAAAAAAAAATGTGAGTTAAATAAGTTTACAGCTTGGAGTTGGGAGGACATTTTCAAATGGGGAGAGTCTGAAGATCTGTTTGTAGGAGACACAAAATAAATATTGAGTTATTTGTAAGAAGACAAGTTGGCGCACACTTGATAACATCAGCAAACAAACTGCACCACCCCTTTCCTAGCTCCACACTCTGACTTTGTGTTCTCTTCTCTTCCAGAGGCAGTTTAGAAGGAAAGCGAGAGCAGAAGAGCTACAAAGCGCTGCTTGAAGACCCAATGCTGCGCTTCTCCGGGCTCTACCAGGAGAACTGCTCGGACCTTTATGTCACCTGCCAAGTGTTTGCTGAAGGAAAGCCTCTCGCCCTTCCCGTTCGCACTTCATACAAAGCGTTCAGCACACGTTGGAAGTAAGAACTGTGCTGGTTTTTGGTGTTATTATAATATGATATAATGCAGTGATCATTAGTTTGCATGAACCCAAGCAAACACATTTTTTCAGTGCCCTGTAGCTTTAGAAAAATGACCTTCAGTTGCTCGGATCTAGATCTTCAATTTATCCTACCTGTTCTCTCCTGCTTTCCTGTGCAGCTGGAACGAGTGGCTGCGGTTGCCAGTCAAGTACCCCGACCTTCCCCAAAGTGCCCAGGTTGCTCTCACAGTGTGGGACATTTATGGGCCTGGCAGAGCCGTTCCTGTTGGTGGAACAACTGTTACCCTATTTGGCAAATATGGGTAAGTGTATCTCTGCTCTACTACTTATGGCAGTGGTTTCCAGATGATGTGCCAAGGCACGTTGGTGCGCTATGAGGCCAGTCCAGGTGTGCCATGGAATTTTGTAAAGCCATTACCCTTTTTTAAGTAATTTAACTTGTGTACACTCCTGCAGTGCTGCAGTGAATTTTAAATTGAACAGGCAAGATGTGATTAAAGTGCAGACTTTCAGCTCTAATTCAAGGGGTTTAACACAAAGTACTGCATTAACTGCTTAGGAATTACAGCCATTTTTAAGCACAGTCCCACATTTTCAGAGGCTCAGAATTAGTTGGACAATTGGCTGACAAGCAGTTTCATGGCCAGCTAAGGCCTGTTCCCTGGTTAGAGAGATAAAAGATTTGGAGTTGATTCCAAGTGTCGAACTTTTGTGTGGTTTCTTTTCACGGGAACTCTCAATATGAGGTCCGAAAAGATGTTGATGCAAATGAAGGAGGCCATCATTAGGCTAAAAAATCCAAATAAACTTACAATCTAAAGTTTTTGCTGTCTCTGGTTTGTTCCTAAAAAGAATGAATGCGTTGACCAGCTCAGCAACACCAGAAGGTCTCAAAGACCACTGAAGACAAAGTACATAATGACAAAATTATTTCTATGGTTAAGAAAAACAACTTCATAACATCTAACCGAGTCAAGAACCCCCTTGAGGAGGTAGGTGTGTCATTGTCAAACTCTACGATCAAGAGATGCCTTCATGAATGGAAACACAGAGGATTTACAAGGCTCAATCTGTGGTTGCACTCAAGAACAGGAACCTCAGACTAGACTTGATCAAAGATCATCTAAAAGAGCCTGCACAGTTCAAGGGGGGGGAAACTCTTCTTTGGACAGATGAAACCAAGATGAACTTGTAACAGGATGATTAAAAGTATGGAGAAGGAGAGAAAGTAGAAAAAAACAATGGAATCAAAATATACCGGAGTGGAGAAACTTGGAAGTGTCCTGCTACATTCACATACTTAAAACAGGTTGCCAAAAGTGCGTTAGTCTGAAAAGAAAAAGTGCTAACATGGCAGATGGCACTAAGGCTGTGTTGTGAATATACATGAACCTTGAGATTCTGTTTGCCCCTTGATGTGCCATGGTCACAAAAAGCTTCAAAATCAATGGCTTATGGTGTCGTACTGAAAGCATTGTTTAAAGGTCTTTATTTTCAAGTGAAAGAGCAGAATATGTAGCAGTATGTGTGACTTTGAATCACCTCCTCCCGTCTCTCTTCCAGCATGTTCCGACAAGGGATGCATGACCTGAAGGTTTGGCCAGGCGTGGAGGGGGATGGAGGGGAGCCCACAACCACACCGGGACGCACCAGCAGCAGCCTGGCAGAGGACCAGATGGGCAGGCTCGCAAAGGTACAGTACTGTATAAATGTGTGTGGATAGGAATTTGGAGGGTGGTGGTGAGGGGAAGTGACTAAAGGGTTAAGAGAAAAGGATTGGTTAAAGAAGTAGGATCAAAGGTGAACAGGAAACACTGGATAAAGAGAAGTCCTCCAATGCAAAGCACTGTCTAAACCATCATCTGTTCCAGGGCCCTGACCTGGAGGTACTCAGTGATGTGAGTACAAGTGCAGGAGTTAGTGTTGGTGATGCAGATTATGTGTGTGTACTGTATATGTATGAACAAGGCCACAGCCAAAATGTATTTGCAAATAGATTTCCACTTGTATAATGCACCACTTAAATGATGATTACCACATCAGGACAATTCAAACTGTGGTGGGGACATTAAATACTGACTCCTTGTATTAGGCCTCTGTTCACTTTGCATTGTTCTATGTGGGGAACACATAAGCAGGATAAACCTGAGTGCATTTACAAATACATTTTGACCCAGGTTTTGGTGTGAACACTTTTTGTCTGTGAAGGTGTATGGCTGCCTTCTTGAAAGCATTACACACATCAGTTCTTAAGTTTTCTGCCATTGCCGTTATGGAGGATCAAAACTGCCAAAATCCAAAATAAATGACTGGATAAATAGTGACTCAAGAAATAGATGAATAAGCCATAGATTAAAAAATGAATATTGTTTAATAAGTATTTAAATAAATGCCGGGGCATTAAGTAATTTAATAGGAAATAGTCAAGAATGTCAGTATTTTCATCTGCAATCCTCTGAAAAACTAGGTTCACCCTTACTGCTTCTTTAGGAATTAAGAGGGTGAGGAGCAGCCAAATGCTGATAATGCAAATGCGCTTAATTAACTGATCATCAGCAAGTTTATGGAGCATTCAGGTGTGTGTTAAGGAGGAAAGACATCAGCGATGATCTTAGAGAAGCAACTGTTGCTTTCCATCAAGCTGTGAAGGGTTAAAAGGTAGTTTCCAAACAAGTGGAGGTCTGTCATTCTACAGTGAGAGAGATTGTTCACAAATGGGAAAGATTCAAGACAGCTGCCAGTCTTCCCAGGAGTGGATGTCTCTGCAGATTCACCACAAGGTCAGGCCAGAAACAGCCAGAAAGACCCAAGAGCTACATCTCAGACTCCACAGGCCTCAGTTAGCAAGTTAAATGTTAAAGTTCAAGACAGAACAAGTAGAAAAAGACTAAACAAGCCTGTTTGGAATGGTTGTCAAGAGGAATCCTTTTCTCTAAAAAGAACATGGAAGCACGGTTTAGGTTTGCAAAGTTGCTGAACAAACCACAAGACTTCTGGAACAATGTCCTTTGGACAAACCAAAGTGGAGATGATTGCCCATAATGCACAGCACCACATTTGGAGAAAACCAAACACAGCATATCAGCACAAACACTTCATTCCAACTTCCAGCACGGTTTTGGAGGGGTGATAATTTGGGCTTGTTTCCAGCTGCAGGACCTGGGCACCTTGCAGTCATTGAGTTGACTACAATCTCCTCTGTATACGAAAGTATTCTAAAGTCAAAAATGAGGCCATCTGTCTGATAATGAAATAATGCCTGAAACTGGCTCATGCAACAGGACAGTGATCCCAAGCAACAGAATGACTGAAAAAGAAAAGAACCGAAGCCCAGTTATTCTTTGTTTTTGATTTTGGCATTTTCAGTCCTCCATATATCATATGTTGGTGTGTTTTCATGTGTGTGTGCATGGATTTCATATTCATGTGGGCACAGGATGGATTATGTTCATTAACTTGTTGCAGCTTTATGGGATAATTAGAAGAGGTCATTAGGGAGTACATTTTATTTTTGTTACCTGACTTTACTGGATTTTTTACATTTATTTTCTAAAACAAACAAACTGATTCCCCATTTATTTATTTTTTAAATTCATCATAAATGCAGCTGACTTAAGTATATTAGAAGCTGTATTCAGGCTGCTGCTACCAGTTCACATGTTGTTTTAAAAGAGTGAATATTTATCCTAAGCAGCTGAGTTGTGGGCTTCCTGTTCATGGCCAAGTGTGTGCTTACATTCCCAACACCCACGCTCACTAACTGATGAGTGGACTGGCTGCTGAGTGTGCGGAGATGCTGGATTGGCCGCTGGCACTGTGCATGATCGGTCGAGCTGTTTGCTCACCAGCCGCCATGCTGTGATCAGTTCAACAGAACAGCCATTTCTGTATTTTTCTTTTTGTATTTAAGTAAAACTATGCGCTCATTTCTCTGCCCTTGTGCTTCTTCCCATCTTTCCCTCCATCCAGCTGACAAAGGCTCATCGGCAGGGCCACATGGTGAAGGTGGACTGGCTGGACCGGCTGACCTTCAGAGAGATTGAGATGATCAATGAGGTGAGTGTTAAGCTTGATTCTGGTTATAAATGCAGAGTCTATAGTCGAGTCGGGAAAGCATCAATGAGATGTATAAAGTGCAGATTAGTCTCAGCTAGATATAGGATGTATGCTTATTTTGGATGAGAGCAGTCGTGGCCAGACTGTCGACACTGTTTTTCTGCAGAGTGAGAAGCGCAGCTCCAACTTTATGTACCTCATGGTGGAGTTTCCTCGTGTCAAATCAAATGACAAGGAATACAGCATCGTCTATTATGAAAAGGTAATTTCATTATCATTAGTGGGCCCACACAGCAGGTAGCTGCCATGCATTGGAACAGTGTCAGCTGATTGGTGGATTCTCCTTTGTCTCCAATCAGGATGGAGATGATGCGTCATCAGTTCTTACCAGCTGCGACATTGTCAAAGTTCCCGACCCACAGATGGGGATGGTGAGAAGAAGCACGCATGAAAGATTTCATGATGCTGAAGAAATATAAATGTGGTGTGCCAGTTTACCCAGACATTTTGTATTTCATTCGCATAAATGTTTGTGTTTTTTCTTCACAGGAGAACCTGGTTGAGAGCAAACATCACAAACTGGCTCGTAGCCTTCGCAGTGGGCCCTCAGATCATGACCTGAAGCCCAATGCCGCCACACGTGACCAGCTCAATGTAAGTAGCTAGCAGTCCAGTTTTAGGGTCGACAGTGTAGATATACAACTCCCAATTCTAAAAAAAAAAATTGGGACTATGTGTCAAATGTAAATAAAAAAACAATTCAATGATTTACAAATTTCATAAATCCATATTTTATTCACAATACAACATAGAGAAACATATCAAATGTTTAAGCTGAGACATTTTACTCTTTCATGAAAAAATATTAGCTCATTTTTTGAGTTTGATGGCAGCAGCAACACGCCTCAAAAAAAGTTGCAGCACTGGAAAAGTCCTACGAAAAGAAACAGCTGGAGGAACATTTTGCAACTAGGGTTAATTGGCAGCAGGTCAGTAGCATGTTGAGTATAAAAAGAACATCTTAGAGAGGCAGAGTTTCTCAGAAGTAAAAATGAGCAGAGGTTCACTTATCTGCCCAAAACTGGAACAATTTCAGAATAATGATCCTCAACAAAAAATGTTAAAACTTTGAATATCTTGTCATCTACAGTACATAATATCATCAAAAGATTTAGAGAAACCTCTGTGCGCAAGGGATAAGGCTGAAAATCAATATTTGGCCCTGAGGTAGCACTGCATTTAAAACAGACTGATTGTCTCATGGAAAGCACTGCATGGGCTCGGGAACACTTCCAGATATCCCTGTCTGTGAACACAGCTCAGGTTAAATCATGCAAAGATAAAGCCACGTGTGACCATGATCTCCTCTGGGCCAGAGCTGATTTAAACTGGACTAAGGCTAAGTGAAAAACTTTTGTGGTCAGATGAATCAAAATTTGAAATTCTCTTTGGAAAACATGGATGCTCCACCCCCCCAGACTAAAGAGCAGAGGGACCATCTGGCTTGTTATCAGGATTCACTTCATCTCTGATGGCGGGGGTGGGGGCATCAGTGTTACTGGCAGCTTGTAAATCTGCAAAGGCACCATCAATGCTGAAAGGTATATACAGGCTTTAAAGCAACACGTGCTCCCATCCAGACATATTTTTCAGGGAAGGGTTTGCATATTTCAGCAAGACAATGCTAAACCACATATTGCATCTATTCCAACACGGCTTCATTGTAGATGAGTCTGGGTGCTGAACTGGTCTGCCTGCCGTCCAGACCCTTCACCAACTGAAAACATTTGGAGCATCATGAAATGAAAAATACAACAAAGACCCAGGACTGTTGAGCAGCTAGAGTCCTCTATCAGACAAGAACGGGACAATATTCCTCTCCCAAAAGTCCAGCAGCTGCTCTCCTCAGTTCCCAGACATTTGTGGACTGTTGTTAACAGTAGAGGGGATGCTACACAGTGGTAAACATGGCCCTGTCCCAACTTTTTTTTTAGACATGTTGTCACCATCAAATTCAAAAATTTGGGTTGTACAATAGAATCCAACAAACATTTATGGATTCCAAACTTTCAAGTGTAGATTTCCTAAAAGACTAATGAAAAAAGTGCAGATGTCAAATAAAGATGTTACTTTTTTGAATTCACTGCGGATAATTTTGTTTCTATAATTTCCTTGTTTGCCTTTGTCTGTATGCACCAACAGATAATCGTCAGCTACCCTCCCACCAAGCAGCTGAGCTCTGAAGAGCAGGACCTGGTGTGGAAGTTCAGATACTACCTCACCACACAGGAAAAGGTGTGCCATTGGTGTCTTAGATATATCCAAGTGTATATTACTTTGTGTAACTTTACAATTTCCTCACAGTATTTCTCTCCCAGTGGCTGCATCTTTACACATGTTCAATGATTCCTCCTCCTCCTTTACCTCCTCTGACTTCAGGCCCTGACAAAGTTCCTCAAATGTGTGAACTGGGATCTGCCCCAGGAAGCCAAGCAGGCTCTGGAACTGCTGGGAAAGTGGAAGCCCATGGATGTGGAGGACTCTCTGGAGCTGCTGTCCTCCCATTTCACCAACCCTACAGTGAGACGCTATGCCGTGGCACGCCTGCAGCAGGCTGATGATGAGGTAGGAGGACTGAGGTCATGTTATGTGTGTGGGTGGCTAATCATTGCCCAGTCTATGTGGAAAAGCAAAAGTGACTGTTATTTAGTATTTAGTGCAAAATTCAACATGATCTGCTCCATTTCCCTTGTGATGACAGAGCAGTGCCACTAACAATGTCAGTGCAGCTCTACAGGGAATGCAGGACTCTAAATCAAGCTTAACCAGTAGCATGAAATCAAATACATTTTTTTAAATCATAGAGCTCAAGCTGAGTTTTAGAAGAAATCAAAGAACTTTGAGGACAAATTCCTGTTGTTCCCATCTCTTCTCTCTAGGACCTGTTAATGTACCTCCTCCAGCTGGTGCAGGCGCTCAAATATGAGAACTTCAGTGATATTCAGAGGGGCTTAGAACCAGGCAAGCGAGATAGCCAGGGACTTTCAGATGACTCTGCATCGGACAGGTCAGTACTTCAAAGCTACTCTGGGTCATGAATGAGTCAACACCACTGGTCACATTAGCTTCTCTTCTGGCCCTGAAATTTAAAAATGTCTAAAAGTGGCTTTGGGATGACTCAGATATGTGTTTTGTGTTTTTTTTCACTTTCTCTGTCTAAATTTACCCCCAAATGTTCCCCAGCTGGGAGAGCATCATCCAGTTAGCAGAATGTGATTATTTCTCTTTCAGAAACCGCAATGAACTCATTGAATGTTATGATTTTACTGGCAGATCTGCAGCTGGATACAGACAACTGCAATTCTGCCACAACACTGATCTATGTGTAGAATGAACCACGCACACATTTAAAAGGAATATCTTTATTTGTTAATACCGTGTACATTATCCTTTCGAGTAGATGTCTATAAAATGCCATGTGCTTTGCAGTTCCCAGGTTCTTTCTGGCACATCTGGATCCACTACCCCGCAGAAGGGAAAGGAAGGAGCTGACAGTGAGAATCTAGAGGTAAGAAATCCCCAGAAGGCAGCTGTGAATAGTGGCATTATTCAGTCATGATGGTGAGAGCTCTGTCATATAACACAGCATTGGGTCCATATGTCTTTGCAGCAAGATCTGTGCACGTTCCTGATCTCTCGTGCTTGCAAGAACTCCACGCTTGCCAACTACTTGTACTGGTGAGTCCTCTTCATAGTGCTTTTCTGCCTGGAGAAAAAGAGTTTTAGATTATTCTTATGAAGAATGTGTGTACAAATCCACGCTTCTTCCTCAGGTATGTGATTGTGGAGTGTGAGGATCAGGACACACAGCAGAGAGATCCAAAGACCCATGAGATGTACCTGAACGTCATGAAGAGGTTCAGTCAGGCTTTGCTCAAGGTCAGAATTTGAATATGTTCATGTCATCATAGGTGGGTGCTGGAGGACAGCATGAGCTTTTTGTTCAATTATTTGGAGCTCTTTTATGTATTTGCCATATTACCCTGCTCCACTCTAAAATGTAGTTCCATCCCCATACTTTTGTCATTTCTTTAGGTTTCTAAGTTGTTTGAAATCCCCGTCTTATTTTAAATCACTCATAATTACTCTAATCAGTTTCTGCCTTCATTTATGAAAGAGGATAACCCAAATAACTGCCAAATTTGTCTTATTTAAATAATAATTATATTAAAAATGAGTTTCAGAGCATTTTCTGCAAACCCTTTGAAACTACTCAGTAGTCAGAGTAACACAGTAAAGATCCTGACCTGTGGAGAAAGTTAGAGAAACCTTCTCTGGCTAGCTGCTTCTATGCACACATTGCGACGGTCTGTGCACTCTAAATGAAAAGCTCACCTGAGTGCAGGAGCCACTTTTAATATTCCACCCGATAGTTAGGTTGCAGCACGGTGGTGTGGTGGTTTGTACTGCTGCTGCGACCCTGAAAAGGATAAGCAGAAGAGGCTCGATGGATGGATGGAGTTGCATTGAAGACAGATCAAACAAACTGCACAAAGTGTACCAGAGACTGTTTGGGACCACCTCCTCCAAAAGAACTTGGTGCTGCTGTTCATATCTGCCCATACAGAGCACACCTAAAGCACATCTGAATTTAACCAGACTAAAGAACACAGGAGTGAATACACTCGTAGTGTAACGTGAGCACAGTATACAGCACGTTGTGTAGACCTGTTATGCTTTTCCTTGGTTTCTGGCTCGTATTTACTGATAAACTCTTGGAAATTTACATTAAGCATGGCCACAGTTTCAAACAATAAGGTCGGTGTATATAAAAGTATTCCCTGTGTGCCAAAAACTCAGACTGTTCTAAAAGCTCTGTTTCTGGCAGTTTTTCTTTTTTAAACTTCTTGATCTGTATGATGTCAGTAAGAGCAGATATCCTTATGTGGTCATGTCACTCATGCTGAAACCTTCTGCTTTTGAGAGGCAGCCAATCAGAAAATAGTTGGCTTAAAGGAGCTAAAACAGCTTGGTTCAGACAAAAGATGAGCTGCACCAAAGCCCAGTTTAAGATAAATAAGGATTATTTGATCTTTGGCTCTCACAAAGCTGCTCTAATAGAGCGTAAGAATGAAAAGAGTTGGAAGTTGAGTATAATAAGTCCTTTTTCAAAATTCACTCTGGTCTGATATTCCTGTGTAATAAAGCTGGCTGATAATAGTTTGCTACTTATTATAACTGTGTGTGTGTGTGTGTGTGTGTCCACTGCTACGTGGTCATACCTTTTTGTCTCTCCAGGGTGATAAGACTGTGAGAGTGATGCGGTCCCTCTTGGCTGCCCAGCAGACGTTTGTAGACAGACTGGTGCAGCTGATGAAGGCTGTCCAAAGGGAGAGTGGAAACCGCAAGAAGAAGGTAACAAAAAATATTCCAAAACATTTAAACGTTTTTAAATGTGGTTTAAACATCGTTAAACAACCTTTTTATAAAAGGAGTTTTAAATGCTCCTTATGGACACACAAACTCTTAATTGACTTTGGTGTGTGTAGCAGTCCCTGGTCACACAGTGTAAACTTCAGCAAACCTTCATGTGTGTCTGCAGACGGAGCGACTTCAGGCTCTACTGGCTGACAATGAGAAGGTGAACTTGTCAGAAATCGAGCCGATTCCTCTTCCTCTGGAGCCTCAAATCAGAATTAAAGGAATCATCCCAGAGACAGCCACTCTCTTTAAGGTATGGAAGGCCATATCTTGTCGCTCTAGTGACCAATTAAAATGCATTTCATAATCATAGCATGGCGCCCTTTTGTTTTGCAGTAATTTAATTATCTGTCTGCATAGCTGGAAGCCTTTTTTTTTAATACAGCCAATCCCATCTTGAGTAAAAAAGATCACACTGCACCAGCAACAGAGCCACAGACTGAACAAACACATTAGCTTCCCTGCCAGATATTCCCAGACTCCTGGCTTTGTAAACTTTCACCAGAGAAAAGATAAGATTTATTCATTCATAAAGTGGGAAAAACATTCTTACATCAATAAAAAATATAAACGGCATATAACAAAATGGCTTAAATAGGTAGAAACACTATAACACAATAATTTAAAATGAAATAAAATACAATAAAAGTAAAAAAAAAAAAAAAGTTTAATAATTTTATGTCAAAAGTTGAATATCTCAAATTAATAAAGCAAAATAAAAGAGAACAGAAGTGGCTTACTACTTCTTTCACCTGGCTCCGTCATGTCCATAACATCCTCCGCTGTCACACCAACCCTCTGCTTGTCCTTCTTCACTACATCCATTGATCTTCTCTGTGATCTTCCTCTTTTCCTCCTACCTGGCAGCTCCATCTTCAACAACTTTTGTCCAGTATATCCACTCTCCCTCCTCTGCACATGTCCAGACCATCTCAGCCTCACCTCTCTAACTTTGTCTCCAAACTGCTCTTCCTGAGCTGTCCCTCTGATGCACTCATTTCTACTCTTGTCCATTCCGGGTCACTCCCAATGGAAAATCTTAACATCTTCAGCTCTGCCACCTCCAGCTTGGCCTCGTGTCTTTTTGTCAGTGCCATCGTCTCCAAATCATACGTCACAGCAGCTCTCACTACCATCCTGTAAACCGTCCCTTTCACTCTTGCTGCTGTCCTTCTCTCACAAATCATCCCGGACACTTCACCCACTCCACACTGCCTGCACTCTCTTATTCACCTTTCTTTACCCTGTCTGTCACTTTGGATTGTTGACCCCAGGTATTTTAAAAGAAATGGCTTACTAAATGGACTGGTTCTTATACAGCAATTTTCTACTCTATTTTTGAGCACTCAAAGTGCTTTATACAACATGCCTCATTCACCCACATTCATACAAGCACTTCTTTTTACACCTAAGTGCTTTCTATCTAACATTCATACATACTCTGATACAGCAGAGAGCAACTTGGGGTTCAGAATTTTGCCCAAGGATACTTTGGGATGCAGAAGGCAGGCATCGAACCACCAACCTTCCGATTAGTAGATGATCTTCTCTACCTTCTGAGCTACAGCCACCCACTAAATGTAGTAAAAACACAATTATCAGTAGTTCAGTAGACTGTGGGGTTTAAATAAACTGCTAACATGAAGGAACATGTATGTACTTTAAAGAGTTCTAAATCAGCAGAAATTAACTGATTGCGTGGGTGGAAAGCTAACAGCTGCTCAGCTGCAGCCATCAGATAGTTTGTAAGTGGAACTGCGGGTGTGGTCATTACTAATCAAAATTAACCCAGAAGTGCAAGTTTGCTTACGTCATTGCTCGTTTCCTCCATAGCGTCAG
Organism: Pterophyllum scalare; assembly: GCA_024447675.2. NCBI lineage: Eukaryota > Metazoa > Chordata > Actinopteri > Cichliformes > Cichlidae > Pterophyllum > Pterophyllum scalare. Next base: position 36,646 of record JAMQGT020013911.1, read on the forward strand.
ATCTGACACTATGGAGGAAACGAGAGAGGAAAAACACTGAGTGGCTTTTCTCTTATTAACAGTACATTGGGTACAAATTAGAAAAACAGCTTTCATGTTTAATTTTTTTCAAAGAACAGAAGAAATTTCATGCACTTTTACTAGCAGTTACTGATTTACTTGAATTATATGCTACCCAGACCACTGTGTTACATCCTTTCAGTCATCACTCATACTATTAGGCGTATGCTTGGATGTCTGTTTAACTTCACTGTGGTTTGCAGCAAAATAAAAGGCTTTTCTCTTTGCATGTGCGTGCCAGAGTGCTCTGATGCCAGCCAAACTGATCTTCAGGGCTGAGGATGGAGCCACATACCCCGTCATCTTCAAACATGGAGACGACCTGCGACAGGACCAGCTCATCCTACAGATCATCTCGCTCATGGACAAAGTAAGAATTGTTTGTTAGTGGGCTGGATTTGCCACGTGAAATTGGAGAGCATATTTTTATAGAGATATTTTAGGTCATCGCCGATGAGAGAACGCAGGGGTGGAAATTAAAGATTATCTTCATAAATCGAGAATCAGTAACAGTGTGTATCATGAGCAGTAAGTCAACAGTAACAAGGACTTCAACTCATATGCACATATAAGAATTATGAACAAATTAGCTGAGACGATGAACTTGCACTTCCAAGTTTAATTGTGTGTGAAACTGATGGCATTTACATAGTTGCTAATCTGCAGCTCCAGCTTCTTACATCATTGAGCTCCATAATGACAATATGAAATCTCCTCACATGTTAATGTTTTGTATCTGATCTTTTGATCACAGAATTATGTCCTCCAACTTTGTAACATTGAAGCCCCCCCCCCTTTTTTTCTTTTGCTTAAAGCTGTTAAGAAAAGAGAATTTGGACCTGAAGTTGACACCATATAAAGTTCTGGCCACCAGCACCAAGCACGGTAAGAATAATGAAGTAAATCAGCAGCATAATGACAGAATAATTGAGTCAAGAAAGGCAAACGTGATTTCAAAGTATTAAATATTTCCAGCCTAATGCAGATAATGTGTTATGTGTTCAGGTTTTATGCAGTTTGTCCAGTCTGTTCCTGTAGCTGAAGTTCTAGCTACTGAAGGCAACATCCAGGTGAGCAGAGTTGCACAGAGAGCATTTGTCAGGACGCTGCTTCGATTTAATTTCTCATTTTAATCCTGTGTTGTTAGAGCTTCTTCAGGAAGCATGCGCCAAGTGAAAAAGGGCCCTACGGCATCAGCTTGGAGGTGATGGATACCTACGTCAAGAGCTGCGGTGAGACACTCGTAACAAGTCGGTGCTTATTCAGATCACATTTGATTAAAGATCTGATCGATGTGTCTCATTGTTTCCTTCCAGCTGGTTACTGCGTCATCACCTACATCCTGGGAGTTGGAGACAGACACCTGGATAACCTGCTGCTGACAAAGACCGGTGAGGCAAACATGCTCATACTCAGGGATACTAACTGATTAACATCAAGCCTGTGTGTCAGAGCTTTAGGTAGCTATGTGACTTATGTCCATTTACAGGGTTTATTTATTTGCTCACTGTTCCCATTAACAATTTTAATATATATATATATAAAAAAAACACAAAGCAAATTAAAGATTTTTTTAAATAATTGTTTTAAGAAGTCAAAACTGGAACGTCTGTAGGTTGTCAGTCATCCAGGTCATGGTAGTCTCTGGAGCTTGAAAAAAGGCAACTGGAGTTCTTAAAGTTTCTTCACATCTGACAGGTATTTAAACCTTAGTGGGGGGGTGTCGACCCACTGTTGTTTCATGTGCATAATCACATGCCTCCTGGTGTGAAAAAAGGTGTGGGTCATTACAATCACCGTGAGACAAGTATTGAGGTCACCTGAAGAAAGGTGTGAGTGGGGGTTGAGGCACCTGGGAAGGGAGCTCAGGATTGCATTGTAGATGGGGGACTGTTGGTGAAATTGAAAACCATTGATTGGAACGACTCAGGCCTTTTTTCACACCTTCGCACATATGATTATGCACATGAACAATCATGGGTCAACGACCACCTTCGGGGGACAACCCCCCGCTAGCATTTGAATACCTGAGACTCTCTACCATTTGAAGAAGCCTTTTGGACGAGAGGTGAAACATCTTCAAGAAACTCAAAGAAGTCCAGTTGCCTCTTTTTTTCTTCTTCTTTTTTCAATCTCCAGAGAAAAACTGGAATGAAGAATCCAACAAATGTGTTGACTTAATACTGTTTTGGCGATGGGCAGTGTACATAAAAGAATTGTCCTGTCAAACAAGCATTAGGAGATGCAGAAAAAATGTGGTTTCTTCTGTGAAACACAACCTTATGTTTTCTGTGGTCATTACCAAGTGATACCATATCAAGGCTCAAAGACACTGGACCTAAAGGAGAACCTTGCAGACATCCCAATAGATGGATCTGGTTTTTCTTAGAAATCATAGAAGGAAGCAATTCCCAGTCAGTCAGAGCAGATCCATATAGAAGCTTTTTCCACCACTGAATTATTTTTTTAAATTTTATTTGTTTTTCCCCAGTGGCAGAAACAAGCCTCCATAGATCCATGTAGTGCATGTAGTTCCTGATGTCCAAAATCAAAGCCTCCTGCTTTCTGAGAGTTTTTCTTGCCTTTCGCCATCCAGGGAAACTCTTCCACATTGACTTTGGCTACATCCTGGGACGAGATCCCAAACCTCTGCCTCCACCCATGAAGCTGAGCAAAGAGATGGTGGAGGGTATGGGAGGCATGCAAAGCGAGCAGTACCAGGAGTTCAGGAAGCAGTGCTACACCGCCTTCCTTCATCTTAGGAGGTAGATGCAAACACACGTTCTTCCAAAAAAAGGGAAAGCCGTGATTCTGAGCCCAGTAGAGTGTGAACAGGGACAGCGATAACACAAACTTAATGAGCTGGTTTTAAGTACTTTCACCAAATCAGTGGATTAAAGAGATATTAATATATTAATATTAGTATTTGAATTAGTCCAAGAAAGGCATTTAATGATGATGATGATGATTGCTGCAATTGCAAAAAAAAGAAAAAAGATAATAATCCTTCAATGTGAAGTCTTGAAGGTAGAAAAAAATAGTTCATTGAATGTTTTCTGTGATGAATCATCCTATTCAGTTTACTCGTATCACAGCGGGTAGCTACACACCTTTGATTTGTGTCTCCTCCTAGAATCAAACCAGGGATCTTTTGTTTGTTACACAAATATGTAAACTTCTATACTAAAATCAAAGACTGAAATCAATCTGAAATATGTAATGCAAGGGAAATGTAGCCCATTTGTAATGAGTGTCACTAATCAGCAACATCGCACAAATTCAGTCACTTCAGTTAAATATCCTCCTCTTCTTCCACTTCCTCAGATACTCCAACCTGATCCTGAATCTGTTCTCTCTCATGGTGGATGCCAATATTCCTGACATTGCTCTTGAGCCTGATAAAACTGTTAAAAAGGTAAGTTTGAACAGGAAAAGTTGGCTGCCTCCCTACAGAGTTTTTTCCCCTTATATTCCCCTGAGGAAACAAAAAAAATCATTAAACAAATAATTTAAAATTAATATTGTTTAGTGAAGTTTAAGTAGATTTGAGACAAACTGAGTCAAAGTTGTCGAGTTGTTAATATAGTGGGCTAAAATCACTATGTGTGCTGAACCTGTGATTAACCAGAGGTTATATTATGATCCTAAAGAGCATCTGTAACCAAGAAATGCCAGGTTAACCCTTAAAGTTCACATTACTTAAGAACAAGTCAATATTTATGTGGTTCCAGGTGCAGGATAAGTTCAGACTGGACCTGTCGGACGAGGAGGCGGTTCACTACATGCAGAGCCTGATTGATGAGAGTGTCGGAGCTTTGTTTGCTGCTGTTGTCGAGCAGATACACAAATTTGCTCAGGTAGGTTTAAACAAATGCAGAACACAGAAGCCAAATAATTGATAATAGAGGCTTTTCCCCCCCTTCTAATACCTCCAGCAAAGAAAGACCTACTTTCTTTTTAAGAAAATTTTTTGGCCTTTTTGCCTTGAACAGTAGAGAGAGAATAAAGTGGGGAGAGGGAGATGGGGCAAGACCCGCCTGCACCACAGTCATGCGGCAGGCATGGTTGCCTGCTCACCCACTGAGCCACCCCGGTGCCTAAGATCCACTTTTTGTTTTGTTTTTTTTGGTCTAAGTGTCACATAAACATGGGGAATAGAAAGAAAGCATTAAATTTTAGTGTGGATCCAGATCACTTTCTTTAAAGTTACCTCAGTGGAGGATTGTCTGAGTGCATACTGTTTATCACGCATGCTTTTTTATTACTAGTCCAGTTAATGACTCCGACTCAGCTTTAGTTTGAAATAAAATCTGTTTTTTGTTTGGCACATTTAAATACCAATATAAATCAGTTTAAATATTTATAAATGTTGTAAAAAAAACAGCTGTCCATTTACCAAACTTTAATGTCCCGGGGAAATTATGCTTCTTTAGATCTTTTTTATACCTCTGGCAATTCACGCTGTTGGTTACATCTCTGAAAATGGGTCCAAAGGAACCAAAAACCTGAACAGATGAGACTGAGTTTAACTCTGCTTTACTACAGTCTGTACTGCAAACTCAAAGCCTTTTGTCAACACCAGTTTGCAAGACTACAAGCCACCAACGGAGGGAAAATCAGAGCCAATGAAATCTTCATTTAACGGACATCTGTGCACAACAACTTTCATGTGTCAGACGGCTGACTGTGAGCTCACTTTGTTCCTTTTCTCTTCAGTATTGGCGCAGATGAACACAAGAGAGGCCGAAGTGGACTGAATTTGAGCAGCAAGATCAAACGGCTCCGGGCCGACCGACGCCATCTGCGTGGGTGCGCGTGTGAGTGAGAGAAGGTGAAAGAAACCTAGTGACACTGTTTAAAAAGTCCATGATTGCACTGCCAACCTTTACTGCAAGACGGCAAGACAAGGATGCTGAAGTCTTTGTTTGCTTATGTATATATTGTGTATATTAATTATTGAATGAATGGCTGAAATCTGATGTAAGGCCAAATAAAAGACTGTTGTTACAACTAAACATACACACTGTTCTGTATATTTTTTCATCGGTTTAGCCCAAAAGACTGCTGCCATGCAGTGTTTATGACACGCAACATGTTTCTTAATTGAGCATTGCTGCCCATCCGCAGACAGCCATACCGTTAATGCTGGGGGTGGAAACAAGTTGAACCCCCAGAGCGCTGATGAGTCACTGAGGTAGTGACTAAGCATTTCCTGCCAGGCACAGAGACCCGAAACATAAGCCAGCATGCAGGATTCAAGCAGAAGATATAATTTATTAGTATTTGATAAGTTGGCAAGTTGTTTTGCAGGGGTGTAGCGACAGGTTAAAGTACGTCTTAAATTACCCAGATTAGGTTGAGCCTGCATTTACAGTAGATCCTCTCCTGAATTTGTGAGTGTGCTCACTAGCAAAGAGAAAAGAACAATCTCGTAATTTTTGTGGTAGTTCCATTTTAATAGAGACAGAATAGTAACCGAAAATGCAGGAAAAAAAATACATAAAAGTTATAAATTGATTTGCATGTCACTGAGTGAAATAAGCATTTGAGCCCCAAGCAAAACATGACTTAGGATTTAGTGGAAAAGCTCTTGTTTGCAAGCACAGCAGTAAGACGTTTCTTGTAGTTGGTCACCAGGTTTGTACACATCTCAGGCGGGATTTTGGCCCACTCCTCTTTATAGAAACTCTGACTCATTTAGGCTTCTTGGCTGCTGCTTGGCAGCTTCAGCTCCCTCCACAGATTTTCTAGAGGATTGAGGTCTGGAGACTGGCCAGGCCACCCCATGACCTTAATGAGCTGCTTCTTTAGCCACTCCTTTGCTGCCTTGGCATTATTTTGGGTCATTGTCATGCTGGAAGACCCATCTATGACCCTTCTTCAGTTTTCTGGCTGAGGGAAGGAGGTTCTCATCTTAGATTTTACAGTACATGGGCTCCCATCCACTGGCCCCTCAATACGATGAAGTTCTCCTGTACTCTTTGCAGAAAAACAGTCCCAAAGCGTAATGTTTCCACGTCCATGCTTGACAGTGGGGATGATGTTCTTTGGGTCATATTCAGCATTTCTTTTCCTCCAAACACAGCGGATTGAGTTGATGCCAAAGACTGATTTTGTTTCATCTGAGTGCAGCACTTTCTCCTGAGCCTTCTTCGAATCATTTAGATGTCCATTGCCTTCCTGAGCATGGAGACCTTCAATCTGTTACAGCGTAGTGTGTTACCAATGGTGTTCTTGGTGACTGTGGTTGCAGCTGCCTTCAGATCATTCACAAGCTCCTCCTGTGTAGTTGTGGGCTGATCCACCACCTTCCTCGTGATCATCCTCACCCCATGAGGCAAGATCTTGCATGGAGCTCCAGACCGAATGATTGCACCAACAGTTATCACCTTCTCACCAAGCTTCTTGCTGACAGTCTTATAGCCCATTCCACCCTTGTGCAGGTCTACAGTCTCATCCCTGACATCCTTTGACAGCTCTTTGGTCTTACCCATGGTGGTGGAGAGGTTGGAACAAAAGGAACTGATTCTGTAGACAGGTGTGCTTTATACAAATAACAAATTGAGATCAGGAGTATCTGTAATTAATTGATTGATTGTAAACTGTGCCACGTGGATACACAGCAAATATGTGGGAGCCAGAATTCTTGCTGGATTGTAGTGACCTGGATTGATATTTTTTTCTTTGGTTTAGCCTGACATTATGCAACTTTTGGACTGCAGCTGTTGAATGACTCTCAAAAAATATTCCAAATACATCAAGTTCAACCACAAACTGGCAATCAGTTATTTGCCATGCAGATTGCTCTGTACCTAGGAACAGTGACCACAAAAAGACTTATTTCTTTGACCTGGAAGCTTTGCACATTGGCTTACGAAGATGCTATTTGCTATACAAGCAAATCTGTCTTAACCAAATACTCTGAACAGGTAATAAAGAACAAATTAAGATGCCTTCCTGGAAACTCTGGACCTGCCTCCCCTTCACTAAGGTCAGGCCATCTATCTCTCCAACATGATTCAATCATTTTTAACACTCTAGTGTTAATTACCATAGTATATCATTAAATTATTTTATAGTTTTTAAAGTTTTTTTTTTTAACATTTCTTAAAGTTTAAATGTCTTTTGACTGCTGTCCAGCACTTTGATCAATGTGTCTCATACAGAAGAACCTAGAATTTGTTCTCACATTGCATTAAGACCTCTCACAAAAGATTGCAAATTGTATCACAGACCCCTTTTAGATTGTACTTTTGTACTTGATGTCAAATCCAAAAACTGTAAATACAAAAGGTCTGAGCATCTTACAAGAACATGACGCCTAACAATGAATGTGTAGCAGACAAAACTTTACTCTGATGAAGTGCTAGCTCCTTTACCTTTTCAATCCATGTGGCTTTAATTTAAAAAAATATATAACGCAGTTATTTGGGGAAGACAACTGTTATCTCACCACCTTCTTCTTTTAGCTGCTCCCTTGAGGGACTGCTACAGCAGATCTTCTGCATCTCACACCAACCCTCTGCATATCCTCCTTCACTACATCCATGAATTTTCTGAGGTCTTCCTTGTCTCCTCCTGCCTGGCAGCTCTATCTTCAACATCTTTTGTCCAACATATCCCTCCTCTACACATGTCCAAACCATCTCAGCCTCTCGTCTAACTTTGTCTCCAAACATCTCAGCCTGAGCTGTCCCTCATCTCATAGAGGAACAAATTATGAAGGTTAAATCCAGCTCTCATAACACAAAGTTTATCCTCAGCTCCAGCTCCATATTTTTATTCTTGGTTTTCACTGCAGTAGCTTTGCATGATTCATGTTTCAAAATAATCCTACTTTTTCATATACTGGGCCTTGGTGGAGCCCCTCAGTTCATCCACTGACTGAAACAGTCTGATTTAGCTCTCTTCCCCTACCTTTAAGACAGCTTTCTTCTTATTGGCTGTCCCTCACAAACAGAAGGTTTGAACAGCAGGTGGCTGAGGCTGTATATGTCCTGTCATTGAAATCATACAGAGCCAAGAGTAGAAAAACACTGAAACTGGGTATTCAGAGGAGTCGGATTCCTCAGCTTTTAATTCACAAGAATTACTTTTTGCACACAGATGATTAACATTTAATCATCCATCATTGTAACAGAAAATGTTAAAGAGAAAATAAGAATATATATATATATATGAGGATGTTAAAGAGATGGTATATATATATATATATATATATATATATATATATATATATATATATATATATATATATATATACACACACACACACCATCTCTTTAACATCCTCAGTTATCACAACATCATGTTTGTGTACTAAAAGAGAAATAAGTTCCTTGATACTAAAACCGATTTTAAAAGCATAGTTTCACTAACTCATAATAAAAGACATTCTGGAGATTATAGCAGACATGACGTGGCAGGTGTTTGACTTGTAACAACTTAAATCTGCACATTTTGACTGTTCTTTCGAAATTTTGACTTTATTCTCAAATTTTTGACTTTATTCTCAAAATGCACAATTTAATTTTTTTCTCAATGTGACCCTAATACGCCTTCGTAGGAAGCAGAGAGCTGTCACAGATTGCAGGTAGATAAAATATCCTGGTAGTCCAAGAATAAGCAAAGTCAACCTCCTGTCAGTGGAGACTTGCTGAAAAATTACTGCAAAGAGCAGATAATAAAATAAAAAGACATTCTGCTTCTGGAAGCTGGAGGGACAGCAATGTGCAGGTGCTTGTCACACAAACCAGCTTTTGCTTCATACATTAATCATCTCTCCACAATGTACGCATTGTAGTTATTAAGAAAAGGCATACCAAAGGCTCGTACGTGGAGACTTTGGATAACCCCCCAGGTCTCTGTGGACTCTGGAAAAGCTAGATGGGGAAACAAACAATATTGGATGGCCAAACCCACAAGGTTTCCCAATGTTGCGGAAAGAATGCAACACCAGCAAAGCAGAAGGCAAAAAAGCGAGATGTCAAGATGTTCCTTGTCTTTATGCAGGAGGCAGGATGAGGAGCCAGTCACGGGTAAGAGGCAGCGAAACTCTGATGGGGCAACTGTGAGTCAGAGCAGTGAATGACAAAAAATAACACACTATGTTATCACTTTGTGGGGATCAACAGCATGAAGGAGCTGCTGGCTGCATGTGGGGGGTCAGAAGTTTTCTTAGTTCTTGTTTATGAAGCTATGGTTTGGACTGGAGCTCAACACAAAAGGCGGGGTGGGGGTGGGGGGACCACCAGAGCCAGATTTAGATTTTTTTTTTTTCCCCCAAGTAAGTTGACATTTTTAAACAGACAAAACAGCTCTTTTTGGACCTGCCAGATAAACTATTTTTGCTTCACTGGGACTCACCGTTCAGTTCTCTGACTTCTCTGCAACACTGTCTCATCTAAGAGTAATCTGCTTATAGGTTCCAGCTTGAGAGCCACATTTCTATCACTTCATAGCTGACACCAAAGCAGAATTGTAATGTTAGAGGTAACCCGGTGGCCTGTGTTCATCCCCTCTCTGTGCAAGACAGAAAGTTCAGAGATCAGAGTTAAGTACAGCACAGCACCCAAACAGATGGAAGGGAGCCATTAATCACCTCAAAGAAGCTCCAGCAGAGGCATCGTTCGGCCTCCTGGAGGGGCTTGAACTCTTAACCCTCTGTTAGAACCAAACTGGAAGACAAAGAATGGGTGTTGAGGACCCATTATAGGCCTAACAGGAACTCCCAATCAGCAGGTAGCCTACTTCTACAGCAGATGGGGGAGGGTGTGTGGAAATTTTATTGCAATTAATTATAGAACTGGGTGGAGCTGAACAAGAACAAACAGAAAATAAGAAGTGACAATTACATATATATATATATATATATATATATATATATATATGTATGTAGAGAGAGAGAGAGAGAGAGAGAAATGGGTCCTTAAACCCACTATGAGTTGTAGTTGAAACAGAGTGACTAGCAGTTCAATTGTAAGCTAACAGCATGGATAACAATTGCAATAGCTAATAGCACAGCTGAAGTTATTTGCTAAACATAATGGATAATTAGGTGAAAAAGGTAACCAAATGAATTACTGTTAGAGTACTAGACACAGTTGAGGAATGGATGTGGATGGTTCAGACTGTTGTAGCCTTTAGCTGTGGTGCTATCCTGTGAAAAACTAAGTACACCTGTACTGCTTCCATAGGAATTAAGAGGGTAAATGGCAGCCAGGTGCTGCTAATCAGATGCGCTTGATTAACTGATCTTCAGAAAGTGTGAGCACCTCTATAAAAACAGAAGTTTTAGCAGTTTGCTGGTCTGAAGCATTCAGGTGTGTTTTATTGATCACGCCCAGGACACTCTTGAAAAAGAGATTTTAATCTCAATGTGTTTTTCCTGGTTAAATAAAGGTTAGATTAAAAAAAAAAAGTAACACAATGCCACAATCTTCCCGTGAGTGGACGCCCCAGCAAATTCACTCCAAGGTCAGACCCTGTAATGCTCAGAGAAATGGGAAAAAACCCCAAGAGCTACATGTCAGACTCTACAGGCCTCAGTTAAAAGTTCATGACAGCACAGTTAGAAAATGACCGAACAAGTGTGGCTTGTTTGTAAGGGTTGTCAGGAGAATGCCTCTTCTCTCTAAAAGGAACAGGACACTACAACTTAGATTTGCATCTGAACAAACCACAAGATTTCCAGAACAATGTTCTTTTGGAGACATGAGATCAAAGTGGAGATACTTGGCTATAATGCACAGCACCATTTTTGAAGAAAACCAAACACAGCATCTCTGCACAAAAACTTCACACCAACTGTCTGCTTGTTTTGCAGCCACGGGACCTGGGCACCTTGGAGTTACTTAGTCAACCACGAACTCCTCTGTATACCAAAGTATTCTAGAGTCAAATGTGAGGCCATGTGTCTGACAGCTAAAGCTTGGCCCAAACTGGGTCATGCAACAGGGCAATGATCCCAATTACAGCAGCAATTCTGCAACAGACTGGAAAAGAAACGAATCAGAGTGCTGCAATGGACCAGTCACAGTCCAGACCTCAACCTGACTGAAATGCTGTGGTGGGACCTTA
>JAMQGT020013912.1:0-23776 GCA_024447675.2 Pterophyllum scalare
AGTGTACAGTTTGAATTAATTGTAAAATTTAATCTGCACACTGATGAATCCCATCAGCCTCTGATTTCCATAATATCACTGATTCCTTCAATTTGAAGAAGCATGTTTCATCTGGATCTTATTTTTCTCTCAAAGATCATTTTTGAGCTGTTCTCAGCTGTCATCCTGTTATTTCTAAGTACAGATAATTAAGCCGTGTTCTGAAAAATCAGCTTATTAATTATAATTTCCAGAATTTGTGTGACTTTCTTAAAGAAACCAAAAAATAACAATAGAATTTTCAAATATTACAATTAGGGTTTAGCTAATTAGTAAATGTTAGCTTGCTGCTAACATGATAAACATAATTAGCTGCTCAGCATCTTCAGTGCATTAGCGCTCTCGTGTTAGCATGTAGCTTAAAGAAGTGAACCGTGATGAAGACAAAGAAGAGCAGCCGTACCTCTCCTCTTTGGCTGTTTTTGCCTCTTTGTGATGATGATTGGTTCATAAGTGACTTCTTCAGTTCTCACTGCTGACTCGACAGCAGCTGGATCTGCACAATAAAACACACACAGGACATCAGTGCAGGACAAACAGCTGATAGCTCAGCTGATCATATCAATATTGCTCTTGCTGTAGAAATATTCATACAAAAATAGATATTTTTCATTTAGTATTTAAATTGTTTTCACATTTTAAAAACTTAAAATGAACTTAAATTTCCTTTGATAACGTGACCTATAAGGATGACGCACAATTTACGATATAATCACCAATTTGAGTAATTTGACTTAATGCAGTTGTTAATAAAATTCTTGTTCTGTTTTTAAATCTAACACCTCTGTGTGCAAAACCCACAGCTGTGTGTTTTTTTCCATCACAAACAGGATGCTGGACTGCAGAGCTGTGAGCTTCTGCAAACCACAGACAACAAACACACAGTCGAACACACAAAGAACACAACAACAAACTCTGAGTTTTTAAATTTGAAAAAAGAAGCAAATAAAAAAGCAAAAGTGTAAAATATGAACATGAACTCAATAAAATAATAACTGTAATTCAGGGTAAACTCTAACATGAAACAACACGTTTCTGCACAATGTCTCCATTGTTATATAGTTATATAAACCATTATATATTTATAAACCATAATCACCATAATCACAGTCAGAAACAATCAGCATCAAACTAAAACCAGTCAGCTCTGGAAGAGCTGAAAGTCAGTCTTGAGTAGATACTTCATAAAAATGTTTCTGCTTTGGAAACTCCCTCAAGAACAAGTCTAACCACACAGAGGCTGGATGGTACACCTGTGGGGCAGCTGGGGACTCTAAGATAGGTTTGAAAGACTTTGTTTTTTGTTTAAGTTACTATAATATATACTAAAGGTGCCAAATTACATGACATTACAGCCTCAGTTCAGAGCATCAACAAGATCAAAGTCTCTGGTTTTCTAACGCTGAATGAAACGATCATCAGCCTGAAGAATGGAGCTGAAAAAGATAAAATGCAGTTCCTCTAATGTCCACTGGAGGCTCCAGCAGTGAGTCACTCCCCATAGACTTCCATGTTAAAATGTCCAAGTTTAATAAACATTAACCGATGCAAAAAAAAAAAAAAAAAAAAAAACCCTGCTCAGCTCTCATTTTACCGATTGAGAAAGAGAAGAGAAAATGGGTGCAGTTAATAAGGTATGTAGTAATCTTCTGTAATAGTCACATGTTCTGCCATTGCTGTTTATTTAGGAGAATTTGGACCCGGAAATGACGTCAGACTTAAAGACTGAATAGCTAACATACCTAATAATAACAACTAGACAGAGTCTGAATGGTTTCAGTTTGAATATACATCTACTGATGCACCTGCACACATCATCAGTGACATATTCTGGGGTCATTGTCCCAGAAATGGACCTTTGGACCAAGTTTGTGCTGTTGGAGCATTTATAACCCTCTGCACCCCACAGCAGCCACCTCACCCATAACTGCTGTGGCCAGCCAGCATGTTTCTGCTACTGTTTGCAAAGCGCAAAACAACACTTATCAATGAACCAGGAAAAAATTGATGTGCATTAATTAAATATTTTATAATATTTTATGTTTTCACTCGCAGGTCTCTTCAAACACTCTGGCTGGTGTTTATCAGGTTGTAAGATCACTGTGTGCCTCTGTTGACTCTGGAGGAGGCCGTGAAAGCTTTTGAAAAAGTTCAAAACAAGCTGATGACTGAGAGCAGCTCACTTCTGTCTGATGACAGCGATGCTGAGGTGAGCTGTTGAGGATTTCGAGAACTTCTCTGTCGGTAAACGCGGCTGTTTTAGTAAGCGTTACTGATTTTCCCCTTTTGTCTCGAGCTGCTGCAACTTTCTTCCATGTGGAGCTAATCTTGTTAATGACTCGGACGGCAATGTGCTGGCAGCCTCCGGGTGCCAGAAGAGCACATGGACACCCCTGTAACACGTGGCGAAGGACACTCAACCAAGATCTAAAGGCATCGAATATGCCATAGGAAGAAGCAGACGCCCTAGATCAAAACCTGATATGCTACACAGCATGGGAGGATCCAAGTCTAAGTAAGTTCTGTCATGGATATAAGCTCCTGTCAGCTGTCCGAAGAGGGAAGGCCACATGATAATCTGCTGAAAATAAGTTATTGGGACAATATCAGAAATAAATAAGCTTTATGCACATTTTCATGTGTGAGAGACCCGACTTCAGTTCAGGTGGTGAGGACTGAGCTGAGGAGGAAGAGGTGGAGAAATGAGGGAGCAAAGAGAGCAGAAGGACAATAAAGGGCGATAATGAGAAATATATGATGAAATATACAAATGTTAAAAGGAAACGCATTGTTTAAAAGAGCTACTCATGATCTTTAAAGCTAACTTAAAATTTATATTTTACAGCAGTTTTTTTTTGTGGTATATTTATGTGTCTAGAGTTCATGAGTTTTCCCTTTTCTTTCAGAAATCTCAGGAATCTGGACCAATCCGGCGCTGCACCATGCTGAGGTGATCTTGCACCAGGCTGAGAATTTCACCGGTTGGCTATCTGAATTCTTTGCTGGCACTGCAAGCAAGCAGGCGTGTACCCCACGCACTCTGCCCTGTCGCTGATACCAGACTGATTTTATTTTTTTTTCCTCTGGCTAGATCGCGGCACTATATTATAATTTCAACGCATTTTCCAATCTGCCACCAGGGCAGGCCTTTTTCATTCACAATGTGCAAGCATGACCTTGTAGTGGTCCTGGTCAGGCTTGATTTCGTAGGGCTACAAAAAGCAAAATGGTGATGAGCATGAGAACAAGTGGGAAGAAGATGAAAAATGAAGCTAAAAGGACAATTTCAGGCTTCCTATTAAACATAGAATCCCAGGAGCTGGGAGAGGCTGTGAGACATGTTTAATGCATGATATGTAAGTGTCTTCTGGTTTATATGCAAAAAGAATTATCACTATATCAATCTAATGAGGCCTGAATTAGAGTTCTTCCTCTGTCTTACATACATGACTGGAAATCCCCTCTGAACCCTACGTTAGTAACCTGATGTGCATCTCTCAAGAAATCTAACTACACATCAGGTCAATGCAGCTCACAAGGATTGTGATCACTGGGCTGGCTTCAGAGGTGATTCATGGTTAGTTTTATTTGCCCCACAGCGACACGAGGAAGAGTGAACTATAAATAAGAAACAAATCTAATCAAAATTACAACAGGGCCTTCACACAGTGTGTGCTCAGGGCCTGAAAACTGCATACATTATTCACTACCACAAAAACCACACATCTAAAATCCAGAAGTCTGAGTCTGACCTTCAGGTTTCCTGTGAACACATCGTCTCACCAGCAGAACCAGTAACACCAGTAGAACCACAACACAGACTGATCCAACAGAGGAGATCACAGAGAGAACAGGAGGAGAGGTGGATGTAGGTGGAGGTGTGGATGTAGGTGGAGGTGTGGTGGTGTGTCTCTCTAAAATAAAGCAAACACAGTCATTAAGTTGTGGTCACATTGTGAATGTTGAAAGCTGCAGAAACACAGACAGGTGAGTGTGTCACCTGTGACAGTGATCCAGCTGGATGGAGACTCTCCATGACCGCTGATGTCACACTTGTAGAGGCCTTCATCAGACCTGGAAACATGCTGGATGGTCATGTGACCTGTAGGCTGCTTCCTGATGAGGGAGCCATCTTTATAGAAAGCAGCTGGGAGGTTGGAGGGAGTGGTCTTTGTTTGACAGAGCAGAGTGACGTCATCTCCCTCCATCACAGGGAGGACAGGACTCTGCAGGATCACTGATCCACCTCAACACAGAGACAAACTACAGCATTTCATCCATTTACACACAGCTTCATCAACACTAACTCCACACACTCAGCTTACCAGTGACTGTGAGCTGAACCATGTTACTGATGGCACCCTCTCTGGACTCACACCAGTAAACTCCACTGTCTTGAAGTGCTATTATACTGATGTTACAGGAAGAACCAGACCATTCTCCCCACCCAACACACTGAGTCCTCTGTCGTTTGCTTGTGTTCCTCCTCAGAGTCCATCCAGCAGAGCTGTCGTCCTCCTCACAGCTCAGAGACACAAAGTCATCACTTCAAAGAACTGAGAGCTGCTGGGACTCACAGTCAGACGAGCTGTGAGGGTTACAATGAAACATGAAGCCAAACAGGTCATATTAGTGAGCATTTATCAGGTTGAAGCTGTGACAGAAGAAGGTTACTGACCTTGGTTTGTTGTGCAGCTCAGCAGTGAGATCAGAACTAAAGAGAAATGACACTCAGGTTGGTTTGACATCAACACACAAAGGTGATCAGTCAGAACAACTTTGTATTGATTTACAGTGATCTTCCCTCTGAGAGGAGCAGAGAGCCAAAGCAGGTCAGAAAATGGTGCCCGTAGTCTAACAGAGGCTCCAGGATTGAACTTTTCATCCTCACAGTGAACACAATTATAAAATCAAACTCATCACAACATTTTGGACTTCATGCTCCACTAATGGAGTTCCTGCTGAACCAGGAAACGCGTACAGTTACAGTATCATTATGACAGCAGTATTTACACAATACCACTTTAACTCGTGTGTGTGCGCTGCACTGTTCTGTTCACACAATCAGCAACATGTGATTGAAGCTTCTCACTGTTAGATTCATCAGTAACATTGTTACACTTCCTCCTCAGACCTGCAGTTGGTCCTCATGGTGTTTGGAACTTGAATTCAGCCTGATTTGTTTTTCATGTCTTCTCCTCCATCATCAGTTATCAGGAGAGCAGACAGTCAAAGGTCAATCATTCAAACAAACACAGAGATTCTACTTACAGAGCAGACACAGCACAGATGTTTCCTTCATCGTCCTTCTCGCTCATTTGAGCTTTTTTTCATTTCTCTCACTGACACCAAGTAAAGCCCCGCCCTCTTCCTCTGAGCACCAGCAACACTATTGGTGCAGAGGCAGGGGGGGGGGGGTTCTTTGTTTAAAGATACTGTCATGATCCTGTGTCTGTGTCCCAGTTTTTCAGGTTGGGACTTTCAGTTCATATTGTTCGATGTTACTGTTTGATTCTTAGTTTATTGAAGTGTTTGTTATTTTGAGTTTTGTACCTGTTTCTTGGGTAGGTCCTTTGTTTTTATCCTCAGACCTTGTTAGTTATGTTCTTAGTTATAGTTTATTTGTATCTGATTTCTTGGTTCCCTCAGTCAAGATTAAGTAAGCCCTGTTTAAACAAAACTTGAGTTTAACCAAGGTGATTATGTCTCATATCTATTCTGCCCATAGACATCATATATAGTTCATCTGAAAGTCACCCATCCTCTGGTGTCAGTGAGCTGTATTTTGGTTCCTGATCGAATCCATTTCCATGTAGTGTACGTCCCCCTCAGTGAGAGAGGCAGATATGAGCTGAAACACAGGAATCAAACCAGGGACGCTGCTGTTATGGAGCTGAACTGGAACCATTCACACACTGAGGCCCTCTGAACACATTTTAATTACAGCTGTGCAGAGACACACTGATGACTGACTGCAACACTATGATTCACATTTTACATTAACACCATCCTCCCACAGGCTTTAGATATGGCCACTAGAGGGAGCTGCTGCACTGGAAACTCTACATGGATACAAGCAGGTCATCAGTGATGCTTCCAGTGTTATTAAAAAATAACAATGATAAAATTTACATACTGAGCATGTTCAGTTCCTAATAAAGATTAGCTTCATTTGAATGTTTTCAGAATGGTCATTACCCAGACTGTGTGGACTTCAGCTGTACTTCCTGTCTGGGGTTAGTTAGCTAGTGTTAGCTTATTAATTAGCAGTTCAAGGTCAGAAAGTGAGTGAAAAAAAGGTTACTGCTAAAATAAAAGAATTAAAAGTGAATTAAGAAAGCATTTACTACTCATTCTAGTATAACTTTATTAACAATAAATAAATTAACGTAAAGGTAATAAAGCAACATTATGTAAACAACTGCTGGAACATTTAAAGTAACAGAGTGAAGCGTCTCCTTCACGGAAGGAAACGTTCAGTAAAGCTTCAGAGATCCGAGGAAACATCTCTGCAGATACATGGACATGATTTCTCTCTGTGCTTCATGATACTATCACAACAATGTGTCATTCAGTTACAGCTGAACTCAGAGCACACACTGATCCTGATGCTGTAACACACACTGAGCTCATGAGAAACAAACCACAAACAAAGAGATTGATTAAGATCAGAGGCAGCCAAAGCTGCAAAGATCCTTTCAGCACCCACGAGTCTGCCAGGTCGGAATTCCACCATCAGAGGGAGAACATGACGGGCTGTGCAGACGTCTGCATGCTTTCCTGCTTTCTCTGTGACCACATAGACTCAATGCAGCAGCTACACATGCGCCCCCATCAGGGACTCCAAAGAAGTGCAGGAGTGGAATGCATTCAAACTCAATGTGCACATTTAGAGCTGCTTCAGAACAAGCGTACAAACAGGCTTGTTAATACATTTAGATTTCACTCACTGACCTCTGAAACACAGGCAGAGGTCAGTGAGTGACCTCTGACCTCTGAAACACAGCCAGTCACTTTGTTCTGTGACAGGCCTGAAACATGAGAGAAACCAGGCTTACAGCAGTAGCTGTCTGAGGGGCAGTGTTAAATGGAACAGTACTACTGCTCCCACTGAATTACTAATTTGACTACAAATAATATTTACAATTTTCCAAATAACCATAAAACAAAAATTCTCAGAAGTAGATGCAAAACAACAAAGTATTAATTTACATCAAAAGAACAAAAACACTGATTGTGTGAGCTTTAACATTGTAAACATATTCAAACAGGCAGCATCTTATAAACCTTATCTTATTAACTTAACTAGACACTCTAGTTCCCTGACACACTCCCTCTGTCTCTGGCTGACAGATGAGCTGCTCTCTGCCATCCACCTGTTTTCTTCTTTGTCTCTTGGTGTCTGTGCTTATTGTTGGTATTCAACCGTTGTGGGGCTTGTTGTCTAAAAAGCTCTGAGACACTTCAGCCTGCTGCTGTTCAGGAGGAGGCTGGCACGAGGCTTGATCTGGTTTGTTTTTAGATTTCCTGTAGATCACAAAACATACAGCAGCAGCAACAAGAAGCAGAGCAGAGACTGAGAGACCAACGATCAGACCAACAGATCCTCCATCCTCCTTCCCTCCATCCTCTGAGGTTCCTCCTGTTGGACCTGCAGGTAGAAAGAGGTGTGAGCTGTCAGGTAGGTGATGAGTGAAGAACAGAACAGAATCCATTTCCTCTTCAAACTGCTGTCAGACATTATCTACTGCACTCTGATCACATCACTCAGACCAGCTGCTTTCTACAAAGTCTCATCAACAACATCTTTAGAAACAAACATACAACCAGGAAGCAGCTTCACCTCTGATCACAGACACACTGAACTCTGCTCACTCACCTGGAGGAGGAGGAGGAGCAACTCTCAGGGTGATGGAGATTAGCTTCCTATGATTTGCTCCTATCTCAAAGACACCACACTCGTATGTTCCCGTGTCATTGATCGTCACGTTCCTCAGAATCAAAGACACGTCTCCATCCTTCATCTCTCTGTCCTGCAGATCCACCCGGTTCTTAAAGGATGGATGCTGATTATCTGGATCAAACCACCTGTTCCGGTAAAAAAGGACATGTTCTGACCCCAGATCAGCTCTGCTCCACTTTACAGCTACAATGTTGCTGTTTGGAGCTCGACATGTCAGAGTGAGGTTCTGTCCAGGATCAGCTGTGATGGTTTTCTGCTCTGAAAGAGGAAACAACACAGAGCAGAGAGGTTAAAGGTCAACATACAGCTGGCCACACAGTTTTAGCACCATAATATTTTTCAAATAGTACAGTATAGTATAGTTTATTTAAAGAACCTGACTTCCTGTTGAAGTCTGAGACAGAATGAGAAAGCTGCACACCTGGATACAGGTTTTTTCTGTCTGTTTCTGGTCACCATAGCACCATGCTGAGTGGCAGCCTGTTGCAGGACTTCCTGTGTCTGTGGTTCTTAATCATTAATGTGTTTATTGTTCTCTGAGGGCGAACATGACGGGGCTCCATGGAAAACAAAGAGCAGAAAATAAAGTGTTTGTTCCAGCTGTCATCATCACAGGAGGTCTGACTCTGATCTAGTCCTGCTGACACCAACGTCAGTCATCATCAGCCTGAACTCAGAGGACTACAAAATACCAAACTCTCAATACTGCACAGTTATTTCTGAGCTTCAGCACTTACAACAGGGCTGCTCAGAGCATACTTTACAGTAAATAAGGAGCTCGTCATATATGACACATCACACTGACACACACACACACACACACACACACACATATTAAACTTCTTTGTCTCTGTGGTCAGTCTCCATGCTGACTCCACCTAATCCCGTGACCCCGTCACACACAAACCAAACCAATATGAAACTAACAGTTTGGGAAGTGCTGGTAACATGTAACCAGGCTGGGGTTTATTCCTCTTTCTGTCAGAGGGAAACTCCCTGTGGTCCATAAACCTCACCTGCAGAGACAAACAGGAACATTAAAGTGCAGCAGAGCGTCACGGTCCCAGCAGCCATTTCCGGGTTCTTCTTTCTGCCGATCGACGCTCAGTTTGTTCTAAATGTCTGAGTCTGTTGGTGTTTTCACTGAAGAACAGAACCTCAGTGTGAACCTGACTGCAGGAGATTACATTTAAGGTTTAATAAAGGTCAAAGGTTTGACTTTCAGCCGCTCGATCAAACTCCACACTTTCGGCTCAACGTGACAAAGTCGCGTTAGAGTGACGTCGGACTGTGACCACAAATAAGTGCGTCATCACTAAGGCGCAGACTCTGCAGCAGGTCTGAGAGTTTAACAGGTTCGGTTCTTGAATGATCTCCACAGAACACCAACATAACCTCTCTGATCATCCATCATCAGCTACATACTAAAGAGCATCATCATCATCATCATCATCATCAGAGGACTTCAAAATGATGTCACTGTATATAGATGTAGATTGTTCTATGGAGGAGGCAGCATTTAGCTGTAGCCTCCATCAAACCACAGCTACTCTGGAGAACTTTGTCCTCCTTTGGTTCTCTTTAGGTTGTGCTGGAGCCACAGAGAGCAGATCTTTGTTCTTCATGGAGAACCAGGGAGGCAGTTTGGACTTTCCTCAGAGGTCTGAAAGCTTTTGGTTCTTCAGATGATCAAACCCATTGAATTCATTGAATCTGATGTGTTTTCACAGATTAAAGCAGCCAGCAGTAAATCAGATGCTTCCACTAACTCCACATGAGCTTCATGTGTAACAGGAAGCAGTGCAGTGAAGCTTTAATCCTGCTTCATTAACAAAAACAACCTGTTAATCCACTGAAGCTCACAGACTTCAGTCAGATCAGCTAAAAGGCTCAAAGAGGTCGTTTTAAACACTTCCTGTTGTTGTGAAGGAGCTCTGAGAGCCTCAAACACTCTGCTGATCCTCAGGAGGAGAATGATCCTCTGACAGAGGAAAATAAAAGAAGTGTGTGGTCGGTACAACGTTCTTGATTTTCAGCAGGAACATCCTGAAGTTTTATTCCTCACAAAAACAAAAAGCTTAAAAAGCAAAAAGTTCTAAAATGAAAAATCTAAAACAGAACAAGTTAAATGTGTGTGGGTGAAGTGACCTCTGTACCAAACCAGGCTGCACATCCCCGTGTCATCCTGTTTTATACAACACACCCTCACCTGTGTGACATCACTGTCCACAGCAACATCTTGACAAACACAGTTCCTCCTTCTAAGTAAACCTGACACATATGCAGACACACACAGAGTCACAGAGAAGTGAGAGGAGGGAACTGTTTGTGTTAGCTCAGCTGGTCTAATGAATGCAGACAGTCTGAAACATCTGAGGATGGAACATTATTCAGTCACTTGGTCCTCAGCTGGTTTTTGTGTTATCATTGTGTAGCTCTGAGATCCAGCACACACTGTTTACCACTTTGTGTTTCACTCAAAAGCAAAGACAAGTGAAGCTCATCAGTAATTTACTCAAGTACATTTACTCAAGTAAAATTTAAAAACAGATAACTAAAAAGTATTTTATGTTTCACACTCATTTATTTTTAATGACTTTATGAACTTTCTGCTCTTCACAAACTGAACACGCAGACAACTCAGATATAAATTATGATGTTTGGATACATGGGTTGAAATGACACGATTCATCAGTAACTCCTGTCATCGTCATCTTCATGTAGGTAAGTTACAAACCCCGCCTATGCGCTCTTTTGATTTTTCCAGCCCACCTGCACGCACAGCGTTCACCCACAGCACAGTGGGCTCTCAGATATTAGGGTTTTGATTGGTTTACGTGGGGTTATTTCCTTTGACTTTCTGGTTTCACGTAGAGGAATTCCTCCTCTTCGGCCTCGTATTTTGTTCGATTTAGGACTCGGCCACTTCAAAGGTTTGGCTCCAATTTAATGGACATAAAGTCACACTTCTGACTTTTTCAGTTGATTCAAAGGTATGTAGGAATTTAATCCAGCCTTTTTTCTTTCTGTTGATGAAGTTTCATTAAAATCTGTAGATGCCAAAGTGGTTTTTGGAGCGCCGGAATTTGAAGGTTAAAGGGAAGCAGCTCAGCCATACCATTTTAATAGCACTGGTAATATGTGGTGAATTCAAATCTTAGATTTCGTGTGGTCAATTATGTCCGTGATCAAAGTGTGGTCACCAAATTATATACAGTGTAGACTGTATACTGGATGGGCAACTCTGACGCACACTCAAATATCCTCGAAAGACCTAGCTGGTATCTCTTGACCTCATGCACTGGCTCAGGCTCCTTCCCCACCAGAGGTGACATTCCATGTCCCGATATCCAACCTTGATAGCTGGGATCGCTATACCAGGCCTTCTGCCCTTGTAAGGCCAAACTTTTTTTTTTTTTGGGGGGGGGAGCTCTCTTTAAACATGTATTATCTTATCTTTATTTGAAGATGGGGAAGCACTGCTGCAGCACTGCCCCCTATTGGTGTGGGACAGTACTTTCTGCATTTATGACCGATGACAACATGTCACACATTCATTCAGTATAATAGACTGTGGAGAGGGAATATCTGACACTACATAAAAAATAATAAAGCAATCAAACCAATTTAGTTGCTAATCTTTGACATATGCAAGGTTTTAATCAACACCCATGCCCCATCCCCCTAGCATTTATTATATGGAAAATAATTAAAGTTTGTGGTGTTTTTTTGTTAATGAATAATTAACAATTCATGTGATTAAATGGCATTTAAAGGGTTAAAATGCTGAAAATTATTTAATGTTTGGTATTTTTGAGCAGGTCTAAAGCTGATTAAGTGATTTGTGAAAAAAAGTTTTATAAAATATTAATGTATGAGAATTTTATGGCTGTTTTTTTTTGCTTATACATTTTTGAAATGAAGGTGTCCAGAGGGAGAATCTGGCACTAAATAAAAAATAATAATTAAATCAAAAAATTTTTTGTTGCTAATCTTTGGCGTATCCAAGGCTCTAATCACCACCAATCTGCCATCCATTTATTGTTTGGTATATGAAAAATAATAATTTTTTCCTGTTTTTTTGTTTGTTTTTTGAAAAACCCCACAGTCATTCATATAATAAAACCGGCATTTAAAAAGTTAAAGTCCTGAAAATTATTGATTGCTTGGTATTTTTGAGTAGGTCTGAAGTTGCGTACGTGATTTATGAAAAAAAGCAAAAAAAAAAAAAAAATTGATGTATGATGATTTTATAGCAGTTTTTAGGTGCGTGTACATTTTTGACATGAGGCGTGTCCAGATGAGGTAAAATACATCTACAGAGTACGAGTGACATGTAAGAGTTTACAAAAATTGTAAAATTGTTTACAAAACCATTCCAGGGAAACTTGGCCAGTTATTGCACCCAAATGCAATCACAAAATATAATACTCCTTCATCACAGTACCTGTTGTTGCAGACCAAAAGAAGTCTTGCTATGGCCTGATGACTTTTGCAGCTCCAAATGTTTGGAATCTATTGCAGAAAACACTGAAAATGACCACATTAGTCTCTGTCCCCATCTTTAAGAGATGCTTAAAAAATGCTCTCAGAGAAACCTGCAGGTTTCCTTTTCTCCCCCGAAACGCTTTGCCTCTCCCAGGCCAGAGCTGTAAATAAGAACATGTTCTTAATCTGTCTGCCTGATTAAATTAAAATTAAATTAAATGAGCAAAATCATGTTTTAGGCCCCAAACTGTTGAAGAATTTGATTTTTCTGACTTACACATAAGAGAGAATTTTAACAAGTAGGATAAAATTCCAACTTATATCAGTTTCTTCTGTATATACAGATGAATTTAATTCAGAGTGAATCGGTGCAGGAACAGGAGCATCTCACTGTGTTCACAGGAGCTTCAGACCAGATTTCCTCTCAGTGAACGATTCTCCTTCCTGTTGTTTCCTGTTCCAGGATCAGCTTCATCTCTCAGTCTGCTGCAGGGAGACGGTCTCACTGAGCAGCTCCTCCACCAGCTTTGATTGGACAGTTCTTCTTGGTTCCTTCTGTTCTACATGCAGGAGGTTGGTTCAGTTCACAGACCTGCTCAGTGATTTGTTTGCACTGTTTTCAGATCACATAAAATCTGCATCAGCTGGTTCAACAGGTAAGAAACTTCTGATGGAAAAAAAATTCACAGATCCATAAAACAGATGAAGAAAAACACCCAGAACTGATGTTTGTAAAACTTTATTAGCAGCAAAACTAAAAGAAATAAATCAGAACCTGAAAAGCTCGTCACAGGATTAAACTGTAATGAGTTAATATTTGATTTTGGATTGTATTTTGACTATTGCATGTTTTGATTATTTGTACAGCACTTTGATAAATGGAAGTAGTTTTTATAGAAATAAAGTTTGCCTTGCCTTAATCTGCAGTAGATAGACTGCAGAGAACAAGGAGGATGAGCAAAGTCTGTAGCTGACAGTCACAGACACACTAACGGTGTGAACAGGTCTGATGATGGTCAGTGTTTGATGTCTGTCTGCTGGATGATCAGCATCATCAGTCTCTGTCTGTGCTCAGATCAGCTGTCTGTACCTGAATGCTCACTGACAGCTCTGAGAGTTTGGAGCAGCAGCAGGAGACTCAGAGCTCAGCTGGAACCTCTGAGAGGCTTCAAAGAGGCTGCAGTTCATCAGGAGGAGGAGGAGGATATGGATCCTGACTCTGTTTGTGTTTCCTGTAGATCACAAAACCTACAGCAGCAGCAAGAAGAAGCAGAGCAGAGACTGAGAGACCAACGATCAGACCAACAGATCCTCCACCTCCTCCTTCCCTCCATCCTCTGAGGTTCCTCCTCCTCCTGGACCTGCAGGTAGAAAGAGGTGTGAGGTGTCAGCTGTCAGGTAGGTGATGAGTGAAGAACAGAACAGAATCCATTTCCTCTTCAAACTGCTGTCAGACATTATCTACTGCACTCTGATCACATCACTCAGACCAGCTGCTTTCTACAAAGTCTCATCAACAACATCTTTAGAAACAAACATCAACAACCAGGAAGCAGCTTCACCTCTGATCACAGACACACTGAACTCTGCTCACTCACCTGGAGGAGGAGGAGCAACAACTCTCAGGTAGATGATGCTGAGGAGCTTCATAGGTTCTCTGACTCTCTGGACAACACGACACTCGTATGCTCCACTATCAGCAGTCGTCACGTTCCTCAGAATCAGAGACACGTCTCCATCCTTCATCTGTCTGTCCTGCAGCTCCACCCGGTTCTTAAAGGATGGATGCTGCTCATCTGGAACAAGCTGTTCATCTCGGCACAAAAGAACATATTCATCTCCAAGGTCAGCTCTGCTCCACTTTCCGACTATGCTTTTCTTGTTTGGAGCGCGACATGTCAGAGTGACGTTCTGTCCAGGATCAGCTGTGATGATTTTATGCTCTGAAAGAGGAAACAACACAGAGCAGAGAGGTTAAAGCAGAAACATTTTCACAGCAACAGTTTATGACAGTCCAATACATCACCACATAATATACACGCAAACATCTGTTAAAGTCATCTGTGAGTTTGTTAATCGTTTACTTACAGTGGGGCAAAAACAAGTATTTTACTGATTGTGCAAATTCTCCCACACAGAAAGATGACAGAGGTCTGTAATTCCCATCATTGGTACACTTCAACTATGAGAGTAAAAATGAGTAAAAAAAAATCCAGGAAATCACACTGTAGGATTGTTAAAGAATTTATTTGTAAATCATGGTGGAAAATAAGTATTTGGTCAATAGCAAACAAACAAGATTTCTGGCTCTCACAGACCTGTAACTACTTCTTTAAGAAGCTCTTCTGTCTTCCACTCATTACCTGCATTAATGGCACCTGTTTGACATCATCATCTGTATAAAAGACACCTGTCCACAGCCTCAAACAGTCAGACCCCAAACTCAACCATGACCAAGACCAAAGAGCTGTCGAAGGACACCAGGAAGAAAATTTTGGACTCGCACCAGGCTGGGAAGAGTGAATCTACAACAGGCAAGCAGGTTGGTGTGAACAAATCAACTGCAGGAGCAATTGTAAGGAAATGGAAGACACACAAGACCATTGATAATCTCCCTCGATCTGGGGCCCCATGCAAGATCTCATCCCGTGGGGTCAAAATGATCATGAGAACGGTGAGCAAAAATCCCAGAGCTACATGGAGGGACCTGATGAATGACCTGCAGAGAGCTGGGACCAAAGTAACAAAGGCTACCATCAGTAACACACTACGCCGAGAGGGACTCACATCCTGCAGTGCCAGGCGTGTCCCCCTGCTTAGGCCAGTACATGTCCAGGCCTGTCTGAAGTTTGTCAGAGAGCATATGGATGATCCAGAAGAGGATTGGGAGAATATCACATGGTCAGATGAAACCAAAATAAAACTCTTTGGTAAAAACTCAACTCGTTGTGTTTGGAGGAAGAAGAATGCTGAGTTACATCCCAAGAACACCATACCTGCTGTGAAGCATGGGGGTGGGAACATCACGCACTGGGGCTGTTTTTCTGCAAAGGGGACAGGACGACTGATTCGCGTTAAGGGAAGAATGAACAGGGGCGATGTATCAGAAGATTTTAAGCAAAAACCTCCTTCATCAGTAAGAGCATTGAAGATGGGATGTGGCTGGGTCTTCCAGCATCACAATGATGCCAAACACACTGAAGGAGTGGCTCTGTAAGAAGCATCACAATGGGCCTGGAGGGGCCTAGCTAGTCTCCAGACCTCAACTCCATAAAAAATTTGTGGAGGGAGCTGGAAGTCCGTGCTGTCCAACGACAGCACTGACACATCATTGCTCCAGAGGAGATCTGCATGGAGGAATGGGCCAAAATACCAGCTACAGTGTGAACAAACCTGGTGAAGACCTAAAGGAAATGTTTGACCTCTGTCATTACCAACAAAGCGTACAAGTACTGAGTTGGACTTTTGTTATTGACCAAATATTTATTTTCCACTATGATTTACAAATAAATTCTTCAAAAAAGAATGTGGTATCCTGGATTTTTTTCCTCCTTTTTCCTCTCATAGTTGAAGTGTACCTATGATGGGAATTACAGACCTCTCTCATCTTTCTATGTAGGAGAACTTGCACCATCAGTGGCTCACTAAATACTTTTATAGCCAACTTTATTTTTAATTACTGATAACTTCAGTACTTTGCTTGTTGTCTGTTTTTTAATCAGACTTATTCTTACACATAATAAGAGGTTAGAATAATCCCTCATATTAACTATATAGCAATCACTCACTAAAATAGCAGCACGGGCATTTATGCAGCTACAGCTGTTTGGATACACTGAACACAAAGATACTGACTGCTGATATTCTCTGTGGTGAGTCTGTACTGCTGACCAAGTGGGTAACTCCACACAGATCACACATAATCCTGTGACACCGTCCAAGACAGACAAAACCAACATGAAACTAACAGTTTGGGAAGTGTTGGTAACATGTAAACCAGGCTGGTGTGGTTTGGTTCATAACCCTCACCTTCACAAACAAACAGGAAGACTTTGGCAAGCAGCAAAGTGCAGAAGAGCGTCGCGGTCCCAGCAGCCATTTCCGTGTTCTTCTTTCTGCCGATCGACGCTCAGTTTGTTCTAAATGTCTGAGTCTGTTGGTGTTTTCACTGAAGAACAGAACCTCAGTGTGAACCTGACTGCAGTAGATTACATTTAAGGTTTAATAAAGATCAGAGGTTTGACTTTCAGAAACTCATTCAATCTCCACACTTTCAGTTCAACGTGAGGAAGTCGCGTTAGAGTGATGTTGGTGGGTTGGACTGTAGGATGTCCACAAATTAGTGCGTCATAACTAAGGCGCAGACTCTGCAGCAGGTCTGAGAGTTTAACAGGTTCAGTTCTTGAATGATCTCCACAGAACACCAACATAACCTCTCTGATCATCCATCATGAGCTACATACTAAAGAGCATCATCATCATCAAAGGACTTCAAAATGATGTCACTGTATAAAGATGTAGATTGTTGTGGCAGCATTTAGCTGTAGCCTCCATCAAACCACAGCTACTCTGGAGAACTTTGTCCTCCTTTGATTCTCTTTAGGTTGTGTTGGAGCCACAGAGAGCAGATCTTTGTTCTCCATGGAGAACCAGGGAGGCTGTTTGGACCTTCCTCTCATACATCAGACTCTCAGTACATCTGTACCCTCTATGTGAGGCACAAACACAAACAGGAATTAACCTTTTTGAACCTCTGTGTCAAAAATTGGTTCACTACTCAAAATTTCTTTCAATGCATTTGATCCACATCTACTGGCAAAAACAGTTGTTGCACAGCCAAAAAAAAGCCTCGCAATTGTGGCTCTAAAGTCATTAGGAACTGCATCCAGATTGATTTATCACTGTCTAAAGACAAGGTCTAGTTTATGTGCAGCACAGTCTTTTCTGTGACCAGCATTAATATCACAGTTTCAATAATCTTGTAATGTCTGTGAAACAGGAACAGAAACCAGTGTTGGTGTCTGGTGCATGCTGTCAAGGCTCATATGACAGCGTGGGATATGTGGCTGCTCTTGGAAAGTTACAACATATGAAAGTCTCATTTTTACCCACATTTCCCAAAATGATCAGATAAATGTGATACTGTTTGCTCTAAAAAGGTCTGAAGGGATGTCAGCTATGTCGTTGTTGAGGAGTGAGTCTCATGAAGTCTTCACCTATAATAAAGATGGAACCATAATATGAAACATTATTAGATATCACCAGCTTCTTTGGATGTGACAGTTTTGCTGTTCAGTATTCTACTGATTATTCTTCCGGTTGAGGTGGCTCTTCTGTGTTGTGCCATAGGAGAGCCACCTCAACAGGACAAGACTCTATACATTTGCATCTGAAGGTCAAAGGTCACTCTTTTGAGGATAACACTTTGGATCAAGAAGACAGGTGATTTGAAAGAGGAGTAAAAGAAGCCATTTGTGTCCACTGTGAACAACGATCATTTAAAAGAGGACATTGATTATGTGACCAACATTCTCCTGCTTACAAGGCTGTCCATAGCTCCCTCCCCAGGCACCATTCACAACTTTGTTCAGGTGACCTCAATAGGTCACGATACAATTCTGCCTTCTACCAAACTTTCATTTCTCTTCTCTCCAGAGCATACGTCCACCATCCCAGACTCTCCTCCACCTGCTTCCCACTCTCACTGCAGATTACAGTGTCGTCTGCAAACATCAGTCCACAGAGACTCCTGCCTGACTTCATTCATCACAACTGCAAACAAGAAGGGGCTGTCTGAAAGTTGCTGTCTGATGTAATTACACCCCACCTTGAAATATTCTGTCACTCCTACCACACACCTCATCAAACATACAATGAAGTGCTTTTTGACCTTCTCCAAGTTCTCCACCAATACTAGCAAAGAAAGCATTGTTTGACAATCCGGTCAAGGGTTATCTTCAGCTGTGACAATGCCACTCAATGCCATTTCACCCCCAGAAGATACAGAGTGAGAAGGCATGCACACAATGTCAGTGAAAGACTACTCAGGTTCAAATATATACTCAGACATGAGACATTTCTCAGCCAATGAGAGAAATACTAATACTACAAACTTAAAGGGCACTTGGAGACTTGGCCGTAGCACTAACTGCTTACCAGTTGAGGCCTTCAAATTAACATTAAATAAAAAGTGGCTGGGACAAACTTACCCTGACAAAGAGGAAGGGAAAATGAAAGTTAAAAACACACAACACAGCAACTGCACACGAAGTGCTCTACAATAAACAAAAAGTGAGTAAAGGGGGGACCACCACCTCGGCAGGGGGCCACACTGCCACTGGCTCATACTCCGCAGCCACTTCCAGCAGTAAAATGAAAAGAAACAAAACAAAATTGGTTAAAATTCACAAAACTGGACCATGCAACTGTGAAAACCTGACAATGCTTAACAGCCACACCATAAAATACTCAAATTTCCTTGTTTAAAACCCAGGATGCACACACAGACAAAAAGACACACTCAAACCCACAGTATTTAAAGTATCTGCAGTGAGGCTGCCATCTCAGTGGAAATAATAATGATATAATAATTTACATTGTGCATAATAGTGCATTTTAGGGCTCACAGTTGAGCAGACGGATGGCTCGTGGGAGAAAAAATTCTTCTTCAACCTTTTAGTCTCAGTCCCCAGGCAGCAGTAATGCCAGCCTGATGGGATCAGGGAGAAGAGAGGGTGGTTGTGCCATTTAAGGATCTTCAGAGCCCTCAACCTGCACTGCTTGGTGTAAATGTTCTGCAGGGTGGTTCTGATGGTCCATTCAGCTGAACGAACCACCTCTTTTTAGGGCCATGAAATCCTGCTTAGTGCAGTTTCCCATCCAGTTGGTGATGCTCCCACACATGATGCTCTCAATGGCGCAGGTGTAAAAGTTCCTGAGCACCTTGAGTGGGAGCTTGAAGTCTCTCAGCTGCCTGAGGAGGTAGAGACGCTGTCTGTCCTTCTTCACAGTTGATGTTAATGTGATGAGTCCAGGACAGGTCAAGTGAGATGGTCACTCCCAGGTATTTGTAAGAGTCCACTCTTTCCACCTCAGCACCACTGATGAGAAGTGGATGGTAGTCCCTCTGCTGCTTCCTGCTGAAGTCCACAATCAGGTCCTTTGTTTTACTGACATCAAGCAGAAGGTGGTTCTCCTGGCACCAGTTCTTCAGGTGCGAGACGTCCCTCCTGTAGGCTGATTTCATGAGAGATGCCCTTCTTAATGCAACCCTCCTAATTTTTCCTAGGGTTGGACCAACATTATAGGAGTCCACTGGCTTAACTAAAAGCAAAAATGCTATTACCCCCTAGACGCAGTTAAGACAACTAGGAGATTATAGCTTGAAACCCTGGTCAGCCATGTGTGTCTTAACTGCACATTCTCTTTTGAGAAGGAGGGGCTTGGTCCCTAAGGCTTTACCTAGGCAGTTCAGTTTGTTTCCCAATTTTCAGCCTGCACACCTGGTTCTCACCAGCATCATCAACTGTCACATTCAAAGACCAGCCCGGGCACCCAGTTTTTGCCAGATTTGTTGTTGACTTGTTGCGTCAGGCTCTCTTATGGCTCTGACTTTACTCTGAGCTTTTTAATCCCAATTCCTAGACATGGAATATTTAAACCTCTTTGAACCTCTGTGTCAAAAATTAGCTCAATGCTGAAAGTTTCATTCAATGCATTTGGGCGACATCTACTGGCAAAAGTGGTTGTTGCACAGCAAAACAAAGACCTGCAACTATACACTATACAACTTCTTAACTGTATGCTAAGACAGTTATTCAAATGACCTGTGTGATTGATGTTGTCTTTTTCTCCCTTTGTCTGGTGTTCTGGAAATTTGTGCTTATGCAACTCTGATGTTTTTAAATCATGAATCATATTTTTTTTACACATTCGATGTGCTTAAACTGTCTGTCAGTGGTCAGTAATTCAGTCTCCCCTTGTTTCTCCACATATCTCCTCTCCAACACTTCCTCTGTGCTTGCAGACTCTGAGCCCTTCAGCCCAGCCTGAGACAGCTGGATGAGGATGTGATCATAGTGCACCAGCCGGTGGATGACCTTTTCTAGCAGACCCTTCTTACTGATGAGCTCTTCCTCAGAGTCGATCTCTGACTCAATCTCCTTCAGATACCAGTTCACCACTGAACTTGTCTTCAGCTCCTCCTCCTCCTGCTC
The DNA here is from genome assembly GCA_024447675.2 of Pterophyllum scalare. Lineage (NCBI taxonomy): Eukaryota > Metazoa > Chordata > Actinopteri > Cichliformes > Cichlidae > Pterophyllum > Pterophyllum scalare. The sequence goes on from JAMQGT020013912.1 coordinate 20,707, forward strand.
TGCACAGATGCAGAATAAGCAGGTTGGAGATGCATCAAATTCAATAAGCATCGCCAATAGTTTCAACGCGCCGCCTGTCAAATCAAACCAGTCAGCTGATTCAGTCTGAATGAAGCAATGAAGTGGTTCAAACCAGTGATGTCAGCTGAATCATCGTCATACAGAAAGCTCAGGGTTAACCTGAAGTTACCTGGATAATTCAGGTCTCAGATCATGATTAGTTTAGGGTTAGCTTCTCATCTGTCCCTTTATGAGATTTACACCCAAGTGGTTTGAAACGTGACATCTTCTAATTTATAAAACTCTTGTGTGGCTAAAATTCAACTTTCATGCTTCTCTGAGTTGTTTGTCAGTGCTGGTTTGTGAGATATACATTTTAATTACAGCTGTGCAGAGACACACTGATGACTGACTGCAACACTATGATTCACATTTTACATTAACACCATCCTCCCACAGGCTTTAGATATGGCCACTAGAGGGAGCTGCTGGACTGGAAACACTACATGGATACAAGCAGGTCATTTTATGTACAGGATCTGGTCATAAAATTGAAATATCACAAAAAAGTTGATTTATTTCAATAATTCCACTCAAAAAGTAAAACTTGTATATTATATCCATTCATTACACACAGACTGATATATTTCAGATTTTTGTTTCTTTTAATTTTGATGATTATAACTGACAACGAATGAAAACCCCAAATTCATTATCTCAGAAAATTAGAATATTGTTAAAAGGTATTGAAGGCACCTGGTGCCAGACTCTAATCAGCTAATTAACTCCAAACACCTGCAAAGGCCTTTAAATGGTCTCTCAGTCTAGTTCTGTAGGCTACACAATCATGGGGAAGACTGCTGACTTGACAGTTGTCCAAAAGATGACCTTTGACACCTTGCACAAGGAGGGCAAGACACAAAAGGTCATTGCTAAAGAGGCTGCCCCCCACAAAAAAATAGTTTGACCTTACATTAAATATTTTGTTTTTCTTGCCATCATGTTGAACAGCTGTATAGATTTGATTAAAGCATAATTAATCATTAGTATAATTAAAATTGAAATATGAGCTTTAATTTTGGGTTCATATATGTGAACATCCAACTCCAGATGACTCAGTGCCTCACCATCACAAAACTCACCGCACGTCACTGGTGCAGTCTTCGTGTCACTAGCAGAAAGGACTGTATAGGTGGAGCTTATACAGGGTGTCTTCCTGGGGTGTCGGTCAGAACACACAGCAGCCCATCACATGCAGTCATGTACTTTATTTATGCTCCAGCATTTGAACAGCACAGCTACTCTTATAGGTATGTGTGGTATCTTCAGCAATGACGCACACTACACACATTAAGGTTTTCTCTCATAGTCCATCTCAAAGCCCACTCCAACACTCGCCATCAGCAGCCGATCTTACTGCTACATTACTGCTATGTTGCTACTTGGCGCATGCTCAGTAGGTCGGTCTTTTCAACACTTTGCGTCAAGCCACACTTGAACAAGAGACGGCGTCAGAAGCGTCTCGCCTGGGCTAAAGACAAAAAGGACTGGACTGCTGCTGAGTGCTCCAAAGTTATGTTCTCTGATCAAAGTCAGTTTGGCATTTCCTTTGGAGATCAAGGTCCCAGAGTCTGGAGGAAGAGAGGAGAGGCACAGAATCAGGTAATTTCAACTCAAATCAAAGTTTATTTGTCACATGGATGGTCATACAAGGTACAACTAGCAGTGAAATGCTTTGATGACGATCTTTACACAATAGCACATAAGATATAAATAGAATGATTTAAATAATATAATCAAAATGTACACTTAGGTAAAATGTAAGTGGAGTGAAACAAAATATATTCAAAATAAAATATATAAAAAGTAATAAGATATATATGCTAAAATATATATACTACACACAATACACTAGAATGTAACAAATATTTAAACTAAAATATAATATATATACAAAGTGTGTTTTGTGTTTGTCCAGGGAGGGGGGGGCATAACACAGTGTAAATAGTGGAAAGGAGCTCCTCCTCAGCCTCTCAGTGTTAGCCTTCAGGGAGCAAAAACCCCTCCCTGATGCCAACAGAGAGGAGTGTCCATAGTTGGGATGGCTGGGGTCTTTAACCATCTTCCACCAGTAGTAGATGGTAGGTCAGGAACTTCAGTCCAAATTATGTGTTCTGCTGAATACACCAATCTTTATAGAGCTTGTCTGTCCTGTTTGGTACTGTTCCCAAACCGGACTATGATGTTCCCCTTGAGGATGCCTTCACTGATGCAGGTGTAAACGTTTTGCAGTACTTTGGAGGGCAGTCTGAAGTCTATAAGGTGTCCAAGGTGGTAGAGATGCTGGCAAGCCTTCTTGGCTGTGGAGCTGGTGTGGCAAGACCATGACCGGTCCTGTGAGATGTGCACGCCAAAGTACTTGAAGCAGTCTACTCTTTCTACTGGGGCTCCATCAATCCGAACAGGCTGATAGCTCCACTCTTACTTCTTCTAGTGGGTCTCAATCAACTCCATTGTCTTCCTGACATTGAGCAGAAGATTATTGTCCAGTCTTCCAGGGGGTTAATCTCCTCCAGGTAGGCCCTCTCATTGTTGTCTGAGATCAGGCCCAACACTACAGTGTCATCAGGAAACTTCACAATAGTGGTAGAGCTGGAAGCTGGAAGCGCGCCATGCAGTCATGGGTGTGCCATGGATCTCAGAAAGACATGATTGCCCACCCACACTATTTGTGGTCTGTTAGGAACTCTGAGATCCAGTCAGACACAGATGGATTGATTCCTAGATCATCTAACTTGCTGGTGTGTATGGAGGGGATAATAGTGTTAAAATCTGAAGTGTAGATGACAAGCATCATTTTAACCTTTTTTTTTTTTTTTTTTAGGCCTGTCATGTCTGGCAGTTTTCGCAATTGGAATGATTATCCGAATGTGCGCTGATGTACCAAACATATTTATTTTTACAAAAACAGCTCTATAAGTTTCCTATAGGCTATTCTTGTTAATGTTTATATTTTTATTTAGTTTAGGCATTGAGGAAGGGGATAGGAAAGAGTGGAAAGAAAATTTTT